>CBVK0100184131.1:0-14617 GCA_900067695.1 Picea abies
TTTAAGAGTACCAACAATACTCTGGGCTTATAGAACCACTTGCAAGAAATTATCAATGCCTTGAAGTTGTTGTCCCTATGGAATAATTGGTACCAAGCTTAAGAATTGTTTCATTTATAGACATGGATGATACTGGTGCTGTCTAGGAGACGCTAGCACAATTGGTTGAATTAGAGGAAGACCGATTCATTACAGGATTCCACCAGGAGGTTTAGAAAGAACGAGAGAAGGCATATCATGACAGGCACATTAAGAAGAAGACATTCAAGCAAGGTGACTTAGTACTAGTGTATGAAAGTAAGTTCATAAGACACCCAGGGAAGTTCAGGATGCATTAGCTCAGACCATATGAGATCGCCTATGTTACAGAAGGAGGAGCTACACAACTGCAAACATTGAAGGGAGAATGGAAGGAAGGATTGGTGAACGGGAGTTGGCTGAAGTTGTACTACGACAACCAACTACCTCGCAACTCTCAGTAAAAATAAAAGGAGAAGGGTCTAGGTACCAGGTGCATTTGAAACTGGGTACCAGACATAGAAAAGATAGTTTGCACAAGGGAAGAGAAGCGACACAAAGAAGAAAGCAAAGACTGTATTGCGCAATCCAAAGTTGAAGTAAAATAGAAAGATTAGATCTGAAGTGCCTCAGGACAAGTCATGGTTGAGTGTTGGGGGGATATTAGCCCTTGGGTATGGAAGCAAGTGAAGATCGAGGAAGAAAAGGTCAAACGTGAACTGTGCAGAAGACATAGTGACTGCCACTGGGTCGAAGTAAGCAAAAGAGTAGAAAAGCTGGAGCGAAGTGTGGAAAAGCTAGTCATTGGATGAGGAGATCAAGGATGAGGGATCAACAAGGGAGATGGATCGAGGACAAATCAAAAAGAGGGGAAATCCATCGTTACCACCATGTAGAAAGAAAGGAGAGATAGGTTGGCAAAGCTCGAGAAAAGTGGGACAAGTTGACCTAGGGTCTTAGAAACCTAGGGTTTTGATAATTAGGGTTTTGACACCTAGGGTTTGACCTAAGGCTGTCAGTGAGGGACTATAATGTATAATTAGAGGTCGAGAGGACCTAGGTCGGGTCGGTACTATTGTTGGTCATTGATATTGATTATTTTTTATTGAGAGATTATTGTACTGTGAGAGAGGGAGTGCTGAGAGTGAGAGCTTCATGGTATTGTAAGATCTTTAGCTGGGTGCAAGGATCGAATCCTACAGCTGGGTGCGGAGGACGGTAGAGGAAGAGAGAAGATCTGTTGGCTAAGATCAAAAATAAGAACTATAGGCTTTATCTTAATATATTATAAGTGTAGTTATGTGGATGTAGCCCTAGAGAGAGGGTGAACCACATATACCTTGTGTTGTGTGTGTGATTGATGCTTTCATCTATGTTGTTGTTATATGGTTAATTGCATTACTGTGGTAGATCAGATCTATAACTATGTAGGATAGATCTATCTTGATAAGTGTTAATTCATATGGAGTTGTTGTTGTAATTGATCCACTTGACATTCCTTTGGTTGTAGACATCTCTATTTGGGTGAGACTACATCTGCTTCGCAGGTGTTTTCGAAAGGACTAGTAGCTAGGGCTTGTTGGTGCACTCTTGGAGTGAACCTTGGGTCTGCCCCTATGCCAACACAACCCCACCTATGGCAGAAAACAAGGTTTTCTGCCACATTGGGAAGTTTTGGAGGACTTCAAGTGCAGACATGTCACAAGGTTCCTGGGCCAAGTCTTCCATAACACTATAGTTGTGGGAATCTTGTGTATTTAGTTTATGTGTTGTGCATTGAAAAACACACTTCAGGGGGGAAAGTGGTGTGTAAAAGGATGGATTCTCAATCCAAAAAGGGCCACCGGGATGGGAAGAAGATATTGGCTCATGTGTGATAGAAATAGGATCAAAACTGTCATAGTTCTGAACTCAAATCTGTAAATTGACCATCTGGTTACACATGAAAATGGTGGAATTCGAGGAAGACCCATCATGTTGAGGGGTAACTGCAATGCCTCCTTGCAAAGGGGCATGATTTGTTTCAACCATGTGTTAAGGTTTAAGGGGAAAAGGATGAGTTAGTGCAATGGTTTGTTGGGGGCCCCTTTGATGAGCCAAATACCAATGGATTTCATCCTTCCTAGGACACTAATGAGTAGGGTGGTCCTCCCCACAAATTGTTTAGGATAACCAAGTCTTATTTTTCTCTTTCGTGCCCCCCTTGATTATTTTGGGTGGGATTGGTCCCTTCCTTAGTGTTTTTCTTTTTCTTTTTATTCCTCTTCTTTTTTCCTCCAGGCTGCTGAGGATTCTTTGGTTGCATGGATTGCACCGAATTGACCTCAGAGGTATGAGTGGGGATTTTATCAGTTTGATTATTAGGCCCAGTAGTTGGAAAGTATGATGAAATAGACATGTGACCCATCTGATCAACTAACTGGTCCATAGAGGCATGGGATACAGAACCCACCACACCATCAACATGGGTTCTTGGGTTTGGATTCTTAGGATCTGTCGATAGCCTAGGATCATGTGGGATAGTATCATACAAAGTGCCTGACTGAGAGTAAATAAAATCTAAGTGTTGGGCATGCATAATGGCTTTCTCTTCGATAGCCTCCCCCACCATAGCTACATATTTGGAAATGGGTAGTGGTAAGAGGTACTTTGTAAGCCATTCCATTAAGATTTTATCCAGAATTTGGGTCTTTATCATCCTACGTCTTCACCTCCACCCATGGATGTGATAAAAAATGTGACTGCATGTATCCTGTCATAGAGACATTAAGGGCTTTGTTCTAATCTCATAATGTATGGGCAATTGGTAATGCATTAGAAACACCATTACTAAGTCATTAAAGATTTTAAAGGAAGTACCTTCTAATTCAATATACCATTTTTCGGCACTTATGGTAAGGATCTTTGGAAAAGGAACAAGCTCACACTATCATCCATCAATGAATTGGATGAACACCACAAATGATATGTCATGTGTACATGGAGGGGTATTCTCCCAGCTTTCCATCAAATTTCAACATGTCTGATGGGAGATTAGTAGGCATAATTGTCCATGAAGGGTTATGGCAACTAGGGTCTTTGTCAAATGCGAAAAATCAGACAAGTAAAATGTTCCAAGGAAAGGCAATGGTGTATGAGAAAATAACTATTGAGAGGAAGATGAAGTTTCTGACATCCCAGATGAACCTTTCAATCTCCCTACATTTATACTACTAGAGGGTTGAGGTGTTTTATAAGAGTGAGTTCCCCAAGAAATGGTGGAACTTCGAAGAGAATGTATTCTCCCATGACTAGAAGTGCCCCCGAGGGGATTTCCCCCAGGGGTAGGTGTAGACCCTAAAGGCAATGTGTTCCCAAAACTAGTCACGTGGAAAAACCGCCCAATACTGGAGGTATGAATGAAGGGAAAGCCTCCCCATTGTGGAAAATTTCTAGACATATCCCTAGGGAAAGGTGTGCTAACCCATGGTAAATTAAACCCTCCTGATGTACTATTTCCCCCAACCTGACTAGGGACAACCCAAAAATAACTAGTAATATTCTATCCAAAAGGTAATCCAAAACTTGACAATGTCAAGCCACTCTTAGGAATGGTAGAGGTGGAAGGAATTCCACTTCCCATGATAAAACCAAGCCTTTCCCCCCACTAGAGGAATATCCGACTTTGAACATCAAAACTAATGGGATGGGCATAGGAATGCTAGGTAGACTAATTGATGGAAAATAGGATAGAATCAGTGTCCCCTAGATAGATGGACCTGTAAAAATAGGCATAGATTTTGTAGGTACAATGGCGCTTAAAGATGGTAAGGTGGACATCATAGGGATGCCCCCAGTCCCACCCATAGATGGGACTGATGGGTTAGCCACACTGGAAAAAGAAATCGATCTTGACATGATGTGAGGGTCTTCGAGCAAAGAAAAAGGCTCACTAAAAGGTTCTCTCTTACTTGGATAAGTATGGGTGCTTCAATATTAGTCAAAGGGGGGTTAAATTTGGGCAGAGGAATTTCATCCACCACTTCTACTTAAACTAGACTAGTTTCCTCAAAGAAAAGATAGGACTCTTCAAATTTTTGGTCACCTATATCACGTCGTTTGAGAGGAGTTTTTTCCCTCGTGATTGGCTCCAGTCCTCTTAATCGATGGGATAGGTGAAGGGATTCAGCCACGATGAAAATAATATATGTAGAACAAAACACAATTCAACCTAAGGCCACCCTAGACTCATAATCGAAGAGCACAACCCTACAAAATCTAGGAAAACAAAAATCAAATCAATGGCTCAAGGGGCCTTCTTAAAAATATCCCTATGAGGGAAATGAATTCCCCACAATATTGGGTAGCGATGGTATGCAAAGAATTTATGATGAACGACATGAAATGACCATGACCAGTGAAAGCACCCTTTATTAAGATGGGCATCATCTAGGGGAATTGAGACAATGAACAAATGTCTACCCAAGGTACTACAAGAATGTCTCACTTGTAGTCACCTATGTATCTACCTAGGAATGGTCACTAAAACTACCACCTCACAATTAATGACCAAGAAAATAGAAACATGTTTGACCACACATAAGGGCAAGGTAACTCATCTAAAATATTCAAAGACTCTACCTCACACAGACGCGTAGAACCAATGAAACCCTCGTATGCGTAGTAATCAAACTGATTACACAAACAACAACAAAAAACAAAAAGGGGTAATCTCCCTACTTTCCTCGATGCGGCCTTCTGCTTGACTCCTTTGTTAGAAGAGAATCTCAAGACACTGGTTGCAAAAATGGGGTTTACACTCTTTAATTACTTTAGGTTTTGTTTCAGTCGCCTCAGAAAGTTTACTGTCCAATCCTATTCCAAGGGACAAATCCTATCTAATGTTGGTTCGCTAGAAAATAAAAGAGTCTAATAAATTTTAAATTATGCAATATCTTCTTATGGTTGTTTTTATGTCAAAGGGAAATGAGTGAAACTTTGATTATGTTTGATCTATAAGTGGGATGCTTATAGTCTCACCATTTCACCAACATAGAAAATATATGTAAAAGAATATAAACTTATCTCTTTATTGATCGGAAAAGATTCAACCAACCAATTACAAAGTCGAGTCATCCCAAATACAAATGACATTCAATACCCATAATTCAAGTTGAGGAAATGAAGTTAGAAGGAATATCAGTTGATTCAAAGGAAAATCAAGTCGACCAAGTCGAGGTGACCCAATTCGGGTCGACCAAGCAAGTCAAATCGACCATATGAAAACCCAGTTTAACTGTGGGTGGATTGGGTTGACTAGGAGAGATTTCCAATCGAATGAGGAAAGGAATTCGACCAAGGAAGAACTTGGCTGGAGATCGGTCGACCTGAGGTTAAAATAAATATTTAAAATGAAAATTTGCTGACTAACCCCAACAGGGAAACCTTGGAAATTCAAATTTAGAAACCAACAACTAAGGAGAAATTCTGAAAGACAAATTTGATGAACCATTGTGTAAAACAATGTTCAGAGGATGGATTCGACAACCAATTGTATAGAACAATGTTTTGGAGTGAATTTTGGTGACCCACGATGCAAAAAAACATAGGGAAGTCGATTGTATCATTCAATGGCAATGAAAACATTTTAGAAATTGACTTTCACATTATATGACTGAGGAAAATGTCTAGAGTGGAATTGATAGAAGGTAGAGTGGAAAAAACATGTATATGGTTTGTGGGAAGCTAATAAACACCCCAACAATCTCAAAATACGATATATATGTTGTCTATGATTTTTTAGAAGAGGAAAACACCCAACAAGGTTGAGAATGTTCCCAACAACTCAAAAAATGAAATTAGAAACTCCCAAATGAATAGCAATAGCTCTAGAAGGAGGGTCATCAATTTCCAACCTTTGAATCAATGTATGAGTGCGGTTAAAGAGGTATTAGTTGGTTTATCGACCCATGAGAACCATATTAATATATAATGAGCTCAGACAATAGATGGCATGAACTATTATTTTCTAAACCATACACAAAAAACAATTAAGTTATAGTGCACACATTAGCCATTCATGTACAATGCGACCAAAAAAAAATCACCACACATAAACTCTAAATTTACCTTGGAAACCCAAATAGGAAAACCAAGATTCTTTTGGCTTCAACCAAGATCTTTATTATTCAGAAATGGGAAAGTTACAGGATCTCTTGTTCATCTCTATGCTCCTCACTGACATATGGGCAGTCTCTTTACATCATTCCCAACCCAAGAACCCCTTTCCCATTCTAGGGATACATGATATAGAATGTTGAGTTGACTGGGAGGATATATGGAAAGTCAGGAGTCCCCAACACTTCAAATTTTCTCTAGTCTATTTCTCCTTCTTTTCTTTGTGTGTTTTCCTGTCTTTTCTCCCACGTGGAAAAGCTTTTATGAACATCTCATTATTTCTTTTATACAATAATATACTACCCAACTTTAAATACATTGCATACAATATTGTAAATCGATCATGATGGCATAGGGCCCTTCACACAAAAAATTGGATCTCCTTCTCCATCCATACCCTTAAACTTTTCATGTGTTGATCATAATAGATCCTGTGCCGACAACCAATTTTTCTTATCGGATCTGATTCAGATCACAACTACCCATTGGGAGGATTTTGGTCCCAAAAATATTCCAAGGATAAATGAGGGAACTTTCTTGCAATCTGGTTCCTCTCATGCCACTTCAATTTCCTTGATTTTTTTCCTTTGAGACTAATCTACCACATTTCTTGCTTCCCTTTGCGAGTTGTCCACTCCTTGTGTTAAAACTATGTCTTCCTTCAACTCCGCAATACCATGAGGCGCAAGGTCTTCTACAGTGGGAAGAAATTGATGTTCTTCCTCCTCATTCAACATGGAGGGTTCAAACAAATTAATATTTTCCACATTTACCACTGATTTGATTTGTGTGTAAGGTGGAAGTTTCAGTCTGAAGGAATTTTTGTTCATTTGTTCAATGATATCAAATGGTCCATATCTAGGGGTATTGAGTTTCTTTGATGCTTCTTGCAATCAATCCCTATAGAGATAAATCGACACCTAGTTTCCAACACAAAACCTATGATCCCCCTCGTGTTGATCATGCATGGCTTTGTACAAATCTGCCTGGCTTTGTACAATTGTTGGCTCTTCTTGAGCTATTGTTGAACCCTTAGATTTATATACCCGATCTTTTCCACAAATGTGTTGGCCTTCTGTTATTCTCCTTGTATTCCTTCTTCTTTATTCCATTGTCCATAAATGATATCAAATGGTGAAGGGGGTATAAAACTAAAATACCTCTCAAAAGGAGACTTACTGGTGGAATAATGAAGTGCTTTGTTATAAGAGTGTTGAATGTAGACTATCTGCTCATCCTAAGTCTTTGGATGTTTGTTGTTGTAACCTCTCAACAATTGCACCAACATCCTATTTACAAGTTCATTTTTTCCATCGGTCTAAAGATGGAAGGAAGTAGAGTACTTCAACTTGGTGTCCATTCTTTCCCAAAGTGTTGTCCAAAATGTTCCCAAGAACCTTCTATCTCGATTAAATATGATAGAAGTTGGAAATCCGAAATGTACCTAAACATTTCTGAAAAATAGTTTAGTTTCATCTCTTCCAGAGATTGTCTTCTTATAGGGAATTAGCACACAAATGTTACTGAAGAAGTCTACCACAAAGAACAAGTAGCCATGGAGTCTACAAGTGATAGGAAAAACTCCAAAAAAATCCATGGATATGCTCTTCCAAGGTATTCTTGGTACTGACAACGACATGTACAAACCAAGTTTCTAGTTGCTTGGTTTGCTAGTGCTACAGAAAACACATCCTTTAGAAAATTTTCCACCTGCTCCTACATCTTTATCCAATACACATATCGTTGCATATTCACCACTGTCTTTTTCATGCAAAAAATTCTAGCAACCATATAAGTGTGTGCTTCTCTCATCAACTGAACTATTCTATCCCGGGGTATGCACAATTTGTCCAGTTTGTACAATAACCCATTTTGGAGGTGGTATTCATTTCCTTCCATGACAACGACTAGCCTCTCCTTTAGTTTCTTGTAGACTCCTCTGAAATATTCATCTCCCTCATAAAATTCACTCAGAAGTTCATGAGTGAAAGGCTCAAGTTGCATTATCATTCCAATTGATGCAATCTTCTTTAGTGGTGGTCGAGAGAGCATGTCTCCTAGTTTGTTCGTGAATTATTTCGTGTACTTACTCAATAAATTATTTTTTTGCAAGAAACCTAACCACTTGTAATATCTCACTTGTTTTATATTTTTTTTACTCTATAGATATTGAAGGGGTCGTTAATTCGTGTGTATGATAAAATATTTTCCCAAGAGGTAATTCTTCCACTTCTTCTTTCACAATCACAAAGGGTTCTTTATCATACATGGGATAGTCAAGCAATGCTCCATGAAACAAATATGAATTGTAGCACACATGCATTCCTCCTTGCATGAGTACTACTCCTAATTTATATCCACTAGAATCATTCTCTAGATCAAAAGGTCACTGCAAATTTGGCATGGATAACACTAGAGCATCATTAATTTTCTTCTTCAAGTCTTCAAATGCTCTTTGTTTTTCCTTAACCCAACGAAATCTCTTTTCTTTGTCGGTTATGGCATGTAATTTTGTTGCCACTTTAGATAAAATTACAATTAATTTACTCAAATACTGAGTCACTCCCATAAAATTTCAGACCTCTATCACATTGGTGGGAATAAGCCATTAGGTGATGGCTGCAATCTTCTTTGGATCTACCCTCAAATCTCCTCCTCTAATCATGTGTCCAGGATATATCAAGGAGGTATTTCCAAAATCACATTTTATGCAAGTTGGAAATCAATTAATTATTCCTCAAGGTCTTTAATACCTATGTCACATGTGAGAGGTGCTCTTGCCAAGTGTTTCTAAATATTAGTATGCCATCCGAATATACTATTACAAAAGAGTCATTGAAGGGATGTAGCACATCATTCATGAGTCTCATAAATGTTGTAGGTGCATTTCATAATCCAAAAGGAATTACTAATCACTCATACAAACCTCGTCCTGTTTTAAACGTTGTCTTACACACGTCTTTTTCTTTGACCCTCACTTGGTGGTAACTTGATTTGAGGTCCAACTTAGTGAATAATTTATTTTTTTTGCAGTTGATCCAACAAGTCATAAATCCTTGGAAAAGGATATATATTCTTGATAGTGATCTTATGCAAAGCACAATAGTCAATGTACATTCTCCAGCTTCTAGCTTTCTTTGGCACCATGATGATGGGTGAACTACATGGTAATGTACTGGGTATGATGACACCATGCTCCAACAATTGTTGCAACTTATTATTTACTTCATCTTATTCGATGATGGACTTCCTATACAACCCAATGTTATGTAATGGTGACTCTAGAAGCAATTGAATATCATGTTCAACCTCTCTCTTGGGTGGCAATCCCTGAGGCTCTTGAAACACTCATGTTCAACCTCTCTCTTGGGTGGCAATCCCTGAGGCTCTTGAAACACTTCCTTGTAGGATTAAATCAATTGTTGTAGTTGTTGATGCTGCTCACCACTACATTCTTCCAAGGATTCCTTCATCTCCAACTTGTGTCCTTCTCCTTGCTGCTTTCCTTCTCTCAGGAACAAAAAGACAAACTTCATTGTACTACCCATGATCCTTTTTTCTTGATGAGCACTAATCAAAGAGATATTAGCTTTATCCTTGTGTGCATTTATGGCATACGATTTTTTGTCCTTGACTAGTCTATATTGGTTCACTCTCTTTCTAAAAATGACATCCCTCACATACAAATATGGACTTCCCAATATGACTCCACATATTTCTATAGGAACCACATCTCCAACTACTTCATCAATCAAGTTTTGATTGATGGAAAACTTAAATTTGCACTACTTTCTCACTTTCAATTCCACATATTTCCTTACCCATCCTAGGGAGTATGGATGCATATGATATTGAGTCTCCATTCCAATATTCTCATGAAATTGCACAAATATGAAGTTGGATTGTGAACCTAGATCAAACAAGCAATCCACCTTGCTTTTCTTCTCGTGGATTTTAATGTAGAAAATTTTAGACATTACCTTCTCCTCCTTGTGAGTGCAACTAACTAATGCCACCTCTTTCTGAAGGTTAGTGCAGTTAATCTTCCCTTCCGGGTTTGATGTGTTGTCCACTCATTCATCAAGATCCATTGATATCAATGCTTTCTTCTTCTTTTTCTAAAAATATTTGGGGCGCTTCTTAGGGTGTAGTTTTCAAGAGTTCTCCTCATTGTGTCCCTTTCTATCACATCCTTTACATTATTTGACGAAAGGTGCTTCTTCTTGTTGTGTTGCAGCCACAATCTTCTTCTCATTCCACTTCTTCTTCTTTTTCCTCTTTCTCTATTTCTATTGTGGTTTTACTTCCTTGTGAGTACTTGTTTGTTGCTTCTTCTTGTATCCCTCAAGGTATCATTCTTGAATATTGGCCTCATCAATTGTTTTTGGTCTAAATGACATAAATTGTCTTCAAATATGAGGTAAAAATGTTGACGAATACTTGACCAACATGTCTAGACTTTTCATAGAGGCTCCCATCTGAATTTCTCTCTTCCTGAACTCTGTCGTGAAATCCTACACTGATTGTCGGTGTCTATGCCTGAAGTAATTCCATACTATTTGTTGGTGTTCCTCATATCCTATTGGTCTCCCTCAAGGTATTGTGCTTGAATATTGGCCTCATCAATTGTATTTGGTATAAATAACATCACTTGCCTATGAATTTGAGGTAAAAATGCCCCAAAATACTTGACTAACATGTCTATACTTTTGAGAGAGACACCCATATGAATTGCTCTCTTCTTGAATGCTATTGTGAACTCCTACACTGATTGTCCTTGTCTCTACCTGAAGTAATCACATACTATTTGTTGGTGTTCCTCATACCCTATTGGATAAAACTAATATTTGATCATATTCTTGAACACTTCCTAATCAGTCATTGGTGGCTCATTTCCCAGTGCTCTGCTTACTGCATGACTCTCCCACCATGTCAAATCATGTCCTTCAAGCTTCAACCGAGAAAAAAACAATCTTTTGTTTTCTAGTTACTTCATGCACGTTGAAGTATACTTCCATCTATTGTAGCCATTGGTTCATCCTGATAGCATCCACTTCCCCAAGATAAGGCTTGATGTCAACCTTGGATTCTATAGGAAAAGGTACTTGTGTCTTGTTTTAGCTGCACTCTCCCATATCTAGCTCAGTCTTATGCTATGTCTCTGACTTATTTTCTTCCTTCTTGGGGCCTTCATGACAAGCCTCTATTGATGGTGCTTTTTTTCTCTTTGCTTCCAACATCTCTAACACCATTGATGTCAATGTGGCCAGACTCTGCTCAAAACAATCCAAACTAACATTGGGATCTTCTTCCTCTTCTCCTTCATAATGTTCCCCTGACATTCTTGATTCTCTACTTTTCTCTATCTTTGGCAACAACTCTAGTCCAATTCTTTTGTAATCACTGCAATTACTTACCATACAGTTCTCACTAAATGAATTTGAGCTTCTGCTATGATAACATATGATCTGTAAACATGAGGCTTATAGTTTCACCATTTCACCAACATGGAAAATATTTGTAAAATAATATAAACTTATCTCTTTATTGATGAGAAAATACTTGACCAACCAAACCGCAAGTCAAGTCATCCCAAATACAAATGATTTCCACTACTCAAAATTTGAGTCAAGGAAAATAATTTAGAAGGAATACAAGTTGAGTAAGAAAATTGAGTTAGAAGGAATACCATTCGATTCGAAGAAAAAACAATTCGACTAAGTTGAGTTGAACCAAGTTGAGTCAAATCGACCAAATGAAAACCTAGTCGAACTGTGGGCAGATTGGGTCAACTAGGATGGATTTTCAATCGAATGAGGAAGGGAATTTGACCAAGGAAGAAACTGGTCAGAGATCGATCGACGTGATGTTAAAATAAATATTTAAAATTCTAATTTGATGACCAACCGTGAAGGGGAAACCTTGGAAATTCAAATTTAGCAACCAACAGTTGAGGATAAAGTCTGAAAGCCAAATTTGACGACCCTTAGTGTAAAAAAGCATTCATAGGATGGATTCGACAACTAGTCATGTATAAAAACGTCTTGGAGTGATTTTTGGTGACCCACGATGCAAAAAAATGTAGGGAAGTCAATTGTAACGTTCACTAGAAATGAAAACGTTTTAGAAGTCGACTTTGACATCCAATGATAGAGGAAAATGTCTAGGGAGAAATTGATACTAGGCATAGTGTAAAAAATCTGTATATGGTTCGTGGGAAGCTAATAAATACCCCAAAATACCAGATTTAAATATATATGTTGTCTATGATTTGTGGGAAAAGGAAAACACCCAAAAAAGTCGAGAATGTTCTCAATGACTAAAAAAAAAATCAAAAACTCCCAAATGAATAACAATGAATCTGGAAGGAGGGTCATCGATTTCCAACATCTAAATCAATGTACGGGTGTGGTTAAAGAGATATTAGTCTGTTTACCAACCCATGAGAACTGTATTAATATAAAATGATCTCAGGGAATAACTGGAATGAAGTATCATTTTCTAAACCATACACAAACAACCATTAAGTTGCAGTACACACATTATCCATTCATGTACAATTCAACCACAATGAAATCACCAAACATAAACTCAGAATTTACCCTTGAAACCCAAACGTGAAAACCATAATTTTTTTGTCTTCGACCAAGATATTTATTATTCATCAGTGGGAAAGTTACAGTATCTTTGGTTCATCTCTATGCTCCTCAGTGACATCTGGGAAGTCTCTCTACATCATTCATATCCCAAGAACCCCTTTATCATTGTGGGGATACATGATATAAAATGTTTAGTCGACTACGAGGATAGCTGAAAGGTTAGACATCCCCAATGCTTTAGCTTCTCTCCAGATTGTTTCTTCTTATTTTCTTTATATGTTTGTCTATCTTTTCTCCCATGTGGAAATTTTTTTATGAACATCTCATTGTTTCTTTTATTCAATAATATACTTCCCGACTTTACATACATTAAATACAATATTGGACATCAATCATGATGGCATGGGGCCCTTCACACCAAGAAGTTGATCTCCTTATTTGTTCATAGCCTTAAATGTTTCATGTGTTGATCATCCTAGATCATGTGTTGATATCTAATTGTTCTTGTTGGATCTAATTCAGATCATTATTGTGACTCTTGACCCAACCAAAGAAATGAAAAAATACCAATGAAATTTGTACAGTTCAATTAATTCTAGCTATGGGAGGGAAAGAGGCATTTCTCTTTGAAAATTGGACAATTCAACCTCACAAGCACCAAGCAACCATGAAAAAAAATTCATAACATAAATCTCAACAACATCTCAAAACAAACAAACAAAATGCTCTCGATTGCCAATGCTTAAAAGCATTATGCATGCAAATTTTTACTTTTGTTTTTTCAATTGGAATGCAAAACAATAATTAATCTAATCAAGAAAATAGATCTGCAATCCAAAAACCAACAAAAAACAAGTAAGGGTTGTATTATATTGGTAATAATGCACCAAAGCACACTTCAATGTCTCTATGGGATCAAAAACCCAAAACTTGGAAAAACTATCTAATGGAGATCTAGAGTTTGGGAGTGGAAATTTGCAAGGGTTGTAGTGCACTCTATATTTACCAAAAACATATGATATAATATATCAAAATAGTTTATCCAAATATTCCACATGATCGTTATGCAAAATATGTAAAATAGTTTATTTTAAATCAACGATAATTTTCCTTTCTAGACACTGATTTGGACATATTTTCTTTAAACTAGCTAAAAGTTTTATAGGAATCTATGTATGTAGTCATTTCCTTCAGATTATACACCTAAATTTATATAATTTTATGTAAATCCCACGACCCTCTTTTAAATTAAAAACTCCTTAAGAGAGCCAATGAAGAAAGACAAGGCTCTCCCTAGTGGAGTTGCTAGTTCTATTATGCAGAAAATCTCACAGGTGGATGGTAAGATCTCACTAGGATCTTCCTACTCATCCTAGATAGATAGAGGCTTAGAATTATATGGATTTCCCTTAGATTTAAGAAATTGGATTCATAATTAAACTAAGAAAACATGAAAAAAACATGCCTTTTCTTGAAGGTTGTCCTTCATATATCATGGTTGTTATAGACCTAAAGTTCTAGCTCCAACCTCCACAACATTCTTCCTACACAAAAACGACAAGCAATGCCTTCCTACTTCTCTTCTTGTTGTTAGAATCCTATATCTAGCTTGGATATAGCCTAATATATATTGTAACAAATCAGATCTAAATATTTATGCATGAAAACAAACATTCATGGGGGAAAACCAATTATCTATTAATTTGGATAAAAACGATACATCAATACAATTTCCTTATGATGTAGATGAATTCCTCTTTTCCCATTTTTTTTTCTTCTCCTCAACTCTTCAACCAATCTAGGAAACCTTACTACAACTGATGTAGATGGAGAAGCACTTCTAA
>CBVK0100184132.1:0-16366 GCA_900067695.1 Picea abies
CGATATAATTAAATCTCACAAATACATTAATTTTATTAATTCTCGACAGGACAAGACCATCCTTCACATCGTCTTCGATGCACAAATCACCTCACATGAAAAAATAGTTAACCTTGACACCAACATCAAGGTGGACAAATTAATATCCCCATTGGCGGAATTAAAGTCTTCACTTCATCTCCTACCTATAAATTTATATGAAGCATACAATTTCGCCTCAATTTTGTTTTCACTCGATCGTCCACATAATCAAGTTCGAGAAACCCCAATTGTGCAACACATCCCAAAATGAACCAATCCTCGAGAAATTTAATAAAATCCCAGGATGAAGGGCCAAGCAACACATCCTCTGGTTGACTCACGAAAAAAAAACTAAGCTTGATAATACAAGTGCAACCGAGCTCGAAGTACGATTGCAAAAAATACACACAACAAGAATGGAAGAATTTGATTGGTCATGACACTGGCATAATTTCAGATCCTAGGGGATGGAAAAGGAGAATGGAAAGTGGAAACAAGCTTCTTGAAAAATATGGATTCAAACATATCCTAGGCACATTGCAAGTTGTCGAGTTCAACGGATGGAAAGAAGAGGCTACCAAATATCTTACTATTTGGTATCACAATGGATACCTATGGTTAAATTACCCAGTCAAAATCACTGGAGGACTAATCCAAAAAATAACTGGAATATCGCATGGAGGTATGCCCATAAACAAAACTACAAACACAAATGAATGAATCCAAATCCACACAGGAGAGATGACAACCAAAAATTCTAAAGGGTTGTTGATCAACAAAGTCATTGATGCCTATGCCAAATGGATTTGCATTATAATTTATTTATGCTTTATAGTCACGAGTCATAATTTGGATGTAAAGCTCATAATTCTGGAGCTAATTGGTCAAATCCTAGAATCCAGAGCCTATTTCGACCCGACAAAATGCTTAGTCACATTGATACAAAGTAATTGTTGATATTTCCAGGAGAATAGTGGGGCCATCTTCTTCCCTTCACTCTTAATTTGGATATCCATGAGACAAGTAGGGTTGGTTGAGGAACCCTCGTGTATTGAAAAACGGACCTCAACCATGCATAACTATGTTTTATTTGCACCATAAGAAGTCAGATCTTTTGACTCACCCCCTACCAAGATAATGTTTAAATGTTGGGTAGAACATGTAAAGAATGTCTCCCACAAATGGAGAGTGGATCAAAAGGTTCATCAAGGATTACCAGCAAGCAATCACATCCATTTAATCCTTGACTACATTAAACTTTGGTGTGGCATCAGCGGGGGACTAGAACCAACAAAGTTGAACTACCATCTGAATAAACTTTAGATTTTTGAAGAACTTGCTAGACAATTAGGGTATCAAACATAGATCCCCATAGAGATACTAAGTGACAATTTTTCTATACTAATTATTTACACCATTGAATGATGATGAACAAGAATAAGAAAGTGAAGAAAATGTATACACTTCTCCCTTTGTACAAAATATCGACATTGAAGCTAGTGCCCAGGCAAAATAGACCCCGATGATGAAGAAATAATACAAGAAAAAAATAGGGGAAATAAAGTTATTGAGAATTCAACAATACCAGACGACATTGATATCATATGGCATCAAAAATTCAAATAAGACACAACTTTTAATTTCAAAAACCCCTAATCAAATAAAAATCATCTTATTTCACAAACATGATAGTTGAGAAGACCCAACAGAGAGAAAAATATCAAGCAATAACCTAAAATATCCTGAAGTCAAGAATTGGCCCTCAATTTCAAGAAATAATGGTAGTAACATGTGAAAAAAAGGATGAAGCAAGAAAGACAAAGGTCTCTCTTAAAAAACAAATGGAATCAAGGACATAGAAAAAATAGATGATCATGGAACAACAAGACCAAAGCATTGGTCGGTTGACACCAGTTTCCACACGTTAGTCGAAACTAATTCAACCCAACCTCACTAAAGAACCAATACCCAAAAAGAAACACACAATCGACCTCACAAGAGATTCACCTCTACCAAAGGATACACCAATTGTTGAAGAAACAGGGACATCAATGAAGAAAGTTGATAAGAAAAAGAATCCTAGGAAAGGACATTGGCAAGTATCATGAGAAGAAACAACCTCTGAATCACCTTCCCATCAAAAAAACTAAGGTAGTATAGTGCACTCAGTAGAAAAGGATCTCGACGAAACCAATCAAAGAAATCTTGGCAATAGGTCAAATGTCGTAATCAAGGAGGTTATTACCTTCCTATCTCGACCAAAAAATGACCAGTATAAACAAAATCAGCCAGTTGAACATATAATAGAAGGAAATACTCAAGGACCAGTCCACACTAATACATAACCCAGGTTTGAACTTATTAATATCCTAAATTTAGATATGCCTCCTGAAAATAATTTCCATGGAAATATTCATACAAATTAGTTAGAACCTCTTGATAACAACACCAATACATAACAAATCAAACCACGAGGCTAGGGAGGAAATGAGGTTCTCATGAACCCTATTAATCAGGGAGAAACATATGAAAATGTAGATCAGACTCAAAGGAAAGATGAAAATAATAAAGGCATCGACACTGAGCCCAACAGACAAAAGGAATAGGGAGAAAAATACAAAAAAAGAAAAATACTAAACATTATAAGAACACAAACCTCGAAGACACCACTTTTACAACATTTAGACCAATTGGATCCACATAACAACCTTCAGAAACAATATTGAATCCATAGGTTTCATCCGATGAACAAATAATGGAATTATATACTGAAGTGTCTAAGGAATAAATGGCTAGATGGAAAAGAGTTAACATAGATGGTACCTGACTTATGGCTAGAAGAAGTAAATTAAAAAAAAAAATATTAAAGGATACTGTGCTTTTAGCAAGAGAAAAATTGGGCCTAGAACAACAAATGGAAGGAGTATATTCATTCGCTGCAATCAAACATTTAATCAAATTAATTATAAGAAAAACAACCAATAACGGAGAATAAATCCAACATCTGAGGTGGGAAAATAAATACCTAAAACAACAAAGTAGTTGAAAATTGAGAACTAACCAGGAAAGATTGCCCAACAAACAACAACGATTTTAGGATCTGAAATGAAAAAATTCAAGGGGATTCACAACCAAGTCGAGAGGGCTAGATCACAAGAAACCATTTTGAGGACAATACTTAAAAATTGGCCCATATATTTATCGGATGCCTACAACAAAATTAAAGTGCATAAAAATGCAGTTGTCGACTTGGAAGCAACCTGACTTTTCACTACTGATAAAAAATCCAAGCAAATTATCTCCAACCATTTAAAAAAATAAAAATAAGCCAGGCTAGACTTAACACAACAACAAAAAGAATGGCTAAAGGAAGAAAACAAATCCCAAATGCTAACATTCCAAGCTATAAAGCACCTCGACAATTTAAAAGAAAAAATTGAGGAAATGAAGGAAACCGTCAACCCAAAGTCGACATTAGTGAATGAAGCATATTTAATAGAAAATTTAGAACTTCTAATACATATGAAGACAATGGAAATAGAGGCACAACATTCATTCGAGGAATGGAAAATGTTCTCTATGCATTTGCTACAATCATCCCTAGCCATATATCAAACAACATTTGAAACTTATCACAGGTACCTGCAGAGAAATCAGAGGGATCATCAACTTACCAAAAATAATTCTATTTTTTCAATCTTGCACCCTCTGAATGAAACATACCAATTTCTAGTTATCAATTAGAAACACCACAAGTCATCATCAAAGGGTCTTAAGAGTCGCATATTCTATCAAAAAAAATGCCCTTTCTAGCTAGTGTGCAGATGCACAAATGGGAGATTCCTTAGGAAAAAACATGTGGCTAGAAAATATATGAAGCAACCACATTCAAAACCAACAATGTCTTTTCTTTCTATTTCTTATTCTCATTTTGTAATAACCTGAGAAGAAGGACGTAATAGAATTTTTTTTAATTTTGCAATTTTGTCACATTCCCCTCTTTCTCGGGACAAGAGAGGAATTGAGGGGTGGGGGTGTTGTAGGGGCTAATGGATCTGCTAAATATACCCACGAGTCAATTGGAATGTAGTAGTCGGTTAGGGAAGTCAGTCGAATAGGAAGTTAGAGTTGACTGAAGCAACAATTAAGGAATCTAACCGGCTAGTAACTGTATATCACACACACACACACACACACACACACACACACACACACACACACACACACACACACACATATATACAGATACATCATCATCATGTAATGGAAATACAAAGGTTGTTTTGGCTATATCTAATCAAATGCTTTGATGGTAACTCTCCCACTATTGTGTGTGTCTATTTGTATGTTTTTGTGCTTCTATATATGATGTTATGTGTATTTCTCTATGTAAGGGTCTACTGGAAACCTTCTTGTACTTTCTCCCTAACTACAACAATCATGTATGCTCATGATTTAGATATGTACTTCATCCTCTTCTATTTGATCTTGATTCTTATTTGTTGATTGTTTCTCATGTGGTGATACCTCGATCTTTGTTGTAGATAAAATTTGTGGAGACACTTTTGTGTACTAGTTGATCCTCCTTGTATTGATGTATAACATCCATGTTTCTATAGTCACTTTCCTCATAAATTATGAATTCATATTCTTGCATATGATCCTCTTTCAATACTAGTACCTCGGTGCCATTTATCACAAAATAGATGAGTTACCAATATAAAACCTCAAAACATACTTTAAAAGGGTGAAGTTAAAAATATAGAACTCAATTGGAAACAAAGTAATAATTTCATTATATATACTTCCATGATTTTAATCTTTGGTCCCTCTGATGATTATTTCACAGACATCCTATTGAAATGTTGTGTTATCAAGTGTCTGAGTTGTTGATAGTGCACCAATATTCAAACTTGAAAATATGGAACAAATGGTGAGGAATATCCTGAAACTTATTACATAGAATTTGTAGATCTCAGTGAGACCTTTCCAATGGTATAAGGATCACATGAAAGGGATCTCCCGGTCAAAAGTTATAGAAAAAACAAAAAATGGAGCTAAGTTTCACCTGTTGCATTTTGGTGTGCCCTCACCAATGTCTAGGTAATATGACTTGAGTTTATTTAGAACACCTACCAATGCTTTGATTCTCTTCCCACTTCATGAAATTCGATTGGAATCCAGAGTTACATTTTATTTTTCCATGCCTCAAGGGATTAGGCCTTAATCTTATTTTTCCTTTGCGACATGACATATAGAATGGGGATATTAAAATTTTTTGGGAGGCCAACATGTATTTTCGTTTGAATGACATAGGATTACCAACATATCGACTTTCACAATATTTTATATTTATAGCATTCAAATCACACTTTGATGCCAATACATCAGTAGTCGAATTCCTTTACTATGTCTATCTATCGACATGGTTCAAATGACTTTACATGGTCGATAAACGTTAAGAGGAATGGGAAAATGGTTCAAAAGGGGTCATGTGGTTCATGAGGGAACATTAAATAATTATTAAAGGTTTAAGATGAGCCCCTTTGCCACCTCACATTTTTCCTTTGTGCCATTTTTAGATAAGTGTATCATCCCCTTTGTTTAAAACATTTATTTAATCCTTAAATAAAAAACATGCTTAATTACCTTTACCCTTTAAGACTTGTATCAACATTGAATCTTATTCCATAATTTGTATGACAGCTTGAGGGGTATTTCATGCCTTGTATCTTGCTGATAAATTGGGGCTAAGATTACATTTTATTGTCGGAGTGTGTAGTGTACTTACCCCCAAAAATTTAGAGCATTCTCATAAAATGTAGCGAAAATACCAAGAACACGAGAGAAAAGAGAGATAAAAATAGAGAGCTCCGTACACTTTCCTCTTCAATAGGGAAACATTCAAGAGCAATGCTCCAAATACAATAACAATTTATGAAAAAAACAATACATAACCTTATACTCAATATATAACTATTCATGGAGAATCTTAACTACCTATGGGCCCCTTATAATGAGGGTCGACCAACTGATTTCGGTCTTATTACTAAAAATGACCCTTTATTACAATGAGTGACTATTATATAACTATTTAATGGTCCTTATTCAAGGAAGGTGGCCTCATACATTAAGAAATTATCTAAGTAAGGGGGTTAGGGTAGGACCCTAACATTCCCTCCCCCTTCAAAAGAAACATTTTCCTCAAGATTGAAGGTGAGGAAATTGTGTAGAATCACTACTAGTGTCCATGTGGCATCTTTCAGTTGCATATCTCTCCACTGGGTCAATACTTCCTTTATTGTGCACTGGTGCTACTGGTGCTCTCTAGTATCCAATAATTCTTATGGTTGGATCTGAATGGGACCTTCTTCATCAAGTTCTAATAGGTTGTTCTGGAATTTACAATTTGATCCCACAACTTTCTTCAAACATGACACATGAAAGACTGGATGAATTTTGGAGTGGGTTGATAGAAACAACTTGTAGGAAACCTAACCAATGTGTTATATGACCTGATAGGGACCATAGAACTATAGAGCTAGCTTATGGGGAACTTTATCTTTGAGTGATGTATGTTTTTAAGGATGCAGGTGAAGAAACACTTGATCCCCTTCGTTAAAAGAATATTTAGATCTATGTCAATCAGCTTGTTGTTTCATTTTATTTTGCACCATAAACAATTTGTGCTTGAAGATACATATAATGTCTTATCTGGTGTGAAGCATTCTACTACCACATGAACCTTAGAGGTTCCTAGTACATAGGGTGCCACTTATGGGGGGGGGTTGGCCATAAATATCTTCATATGGTGTCATTTTGGTAGCTCCATGATAAGTGGATTTGTACCACCATTGAGAAATGGGAAGTCATCATGCCCATTGGTGCATATTTTTGGAAGAAAAACATCTCAAATAGGTTTCTTGACACTTGTTCACCACCTTTGTTTTACCATCAGTTTGAGGATGATCTCGTTCTCATATCCAACTATGTAGCTTCAAGTTTAAATAGTTCATTCCAAAATTTGTTTGTGAATGTGGGTTCTCAATATGAGACAATCGAAGTAGGCATACCATGGAGCTCAAAGATATGATCCATGAGGGCCTCGACCACTGAGGAAGGAGTGAAAGGATGAGCTAGGGAATAAAAAATAGCATCTTTTGAAAGACTATAAACAACCACCATGATGACTAATTGGTTTCCTACATTTGGGATTCCCATAATAAAATCCATTAAAATGTTTATCCAAATCTTTGTCGAGATTGGTAATGGTTGGAATGCCCCTTGTATCTTCACTATAGATCCCTTATTTATTTGGTAAGTGTCATAAGATGATACAAAGTCTTGTATATATATTTTTCATGCCATCCTACATGATATATATTAGTACTTTCATAGGTTTTATGAAAGCCAGAGTGACTAACTATCAGTGATGAATGTATCTCCTTTAAGACTTGTTGTTTTAGGGTTGAATCCTTTACCATAACAATGCGTCATTTATACTACAATGTATCTTGTTTCCATGTATAAATTTTATGTGGCTTGGGATCTACCTAAAGCCTTTTGATGAGTTTCCTTAAAGAATAATTTGCTTTAGATTGCTTTTGAGCCTCCTCAAGCCATCCTAGGCTTTTTAATGATACGAAAAATAGCAACCCATCCTCCTAAAATTTTTTGGATAAAGAATCATCCCAAACATTTTCTTTACCTTTCTTATATATGATCTCATAATCATACCCAAACATCTTGGTGACCCATTTATGTTTCTCTAGAGAAGATCATCGTTGTTCAAGCAAGTACTTTAGACTATACTAGTCATTCTTGATCTTAAAACATCTCACTATGAGGTATGGGCACCAAGTCTCTACTGCATCAAGGATAACCATCATTTCCTTCTCATATGTGGGTGTTCCCAAATTGTGGTCACACAATTATTTGCTAACAAATTCCAAGGGGTGTCCTTCTTGCATTAATACTACTCTAGTACCTCTCCCTTGAGCATCACATTCCAAGAAAAAAATCTTATTAAAGTCAAGTACTACTAATACGGAGTAGTACACATGACACTCTTTAAATAAGTGAAGGATTATGCCTCTACCTAACTCCAAAAAAAAACCATTATTTTTAAAGAATGACATTTGAGGAGTTGTAATTTTGTCATATATTTTTCACAAATTTCTTGTCTAGTAGTATTAAATCGTAAGAAATCCCTCAATCTCTTTAGTGTTTTGGGATGGAGTCAATATTACATAGATACCACTTTCTTGGGGTCAAATCGTACACCCTCCTGACTTACAATGTGACCAAAATATTCAATCTCATGAGCCCCAAAATCACATTTGGAGTGATTCACAAATAATTCGTTTTCTCTCAAGAGTTTCAAGGAATTATCAACATGGTCTATGTATGATTCCCATGTTTTATTATAGATCAAAATATCATCGAAGAATAGTAGAACAAAATTGCATAGAAAGGGTTTAAAAATCTGATTCATGAGACTTTCGAACATGGATGAAGCATTACAAACATTAAAAGGAATCACTAGAAACTCATATTGATATTTGTGTGTTACAAAGTTTTTCTTTTGGATGTTTTCCTTTTTCATCCTAATTTGTTGGTATCCTGAACATAGATCAAGCTTAGTGAAAAAAATATTTCCATGAAATTCATCAAGGAGATAATTACAAATAGTTATGGGAAATTTGTCCTTGATTTCCAACTTATAAAGAGCCCAAAGATCAGGACACATGCACCAAGTGCCTTCTTTTCTCCCTACTATGACTACTGGTGATGAGTAAGGACTTATACTAGGACAAATGAACCTTTCCTCCAATAGCTTTTGAATGATATTTTCTATTTCATTCCTTTGTGAAAAAGGGTGGTGATAAGTAAATACATTTGTTGTTTGAATTCCTAAAATGAAGGGAATTCCATGGTCATGCTCTCCTCAAGAAGGGGGTAAACCCTTTGGTGCCTCGAAGACCTAATGATGTCTGTCAAGAACTAGATACAAGTCTAAGTGGATTTGTTTTGTTGGGTTATCCATAACCTCTATGGCATTAAATTGGGAAATAATACTAGAGTGGCCCTTTTTTAATAACTTCTCCATGTGATTAGAGTTGACTATTTCAAGAGAGTCTTCCTAAAGCCCTAAAGGGTGTGTACATGACCCTCTTTAGTGAAACTCACATAGATTTATTTGAAATCCATGGTGACTAGTCACAACATATTTATCCATTCTTTCCCCAATACTATATCACACTCACCCATATCAATGAAAAATAGATGGGTTTTTAGTTGATATTCTCCCATTTGGAGTCTAACATTTTCACATCTTCCCCCACATTTCATCATACCTCCATTGGTGATAAAGATTTAAAATATAGGCACCAAGTGTACATGACATTGGGTTTGTTTTTCCACTCTTTTGTGAATGAAATTATGAGTACTTCCACTATCAACTAGGACTATGACTTTCTGGTGTTAGATGTAACCCATGAGTTTCAAGGTTTGTGGAGCTGAAATGATTAATAATGCATATAGTGAGATAAGTGGTTCTTCATGAGAGAATGGAGGTTCTATATCCACTTGATTTTGAGTGTTGGTTTCTTCAAATTGCAACTCCGGTGTCTTATTGATACTTATATCTTTGGCCCAAACATGAGTAGTCATATCAACTTGGAACAATTCCAGTTTTTTACACCGATGAACTTAAGCATATTATTCATCAAAATTATAACAGATTCCTCATCTCTAGTGATCTACCACTTCTGTTGGAGATAATATTTGTACTTTCAAGGGATTATTAGGAATTATTCTTGGGGAGGTACCCTGAGGAGGACCAGTGCAGGGAATGATGGTTGATTTTTTTGTTCGTGCATTGATCATCATCTTTGCTTCTAGGGCCCTTTGTGTTGCTTCCAACCACGTGGAAATATGTTGCATTCTAACTTGTGCTCAAATATCTTCCTTGAGGCCACTAATGAAACATTATTTATAGAAATAATTTTATTTCTCTGTATGGATAGCTAACTACTCAAAGGATTCCATAAAATATGAGACTGAGTTTGTTTGGAGTAACTTGGTAAGCCATCCCAAATAGTGAATATCTTTCTCAAAATGTGCATAATTTTTTTTAACAAACTAACTCCAAACTTTAAAATGTGTTGGTATAAAAAGAGTAAACATAAGTTAAATAAACAAGGGAAATAGAGGCAAAAAAGCTAGTCCCTGCCTTATATGTATTTTAACTCAAATGCATAGACCAAAGTAAACTCAATGTCATTTGTATTGTTTGAGTAAATATAAGACAAAGTGACGTGGAGAGGAAAGGAGGCTAAGAGTAGAGAAAACGAGGGTGGTTTCATAATCTGGTGTGTGGGATTCATCTAAATGGAATTGTCTGGTCAGAACAAGCCATTGTAAATGGAAGCGGATAAATCCATTATTTTGCAAGACCATCGCAATTAAATCTCCATTTAAAATATGCATCTTAATTGCATATGTTCTAAAATTTTATGCATTTTTCACACAAGAGCTTCTGAGAATTTAAAAAAATAAATCTAACTCTCTGTAGGACAATAAATTTGTATTATTCGATAACAAAAAAATACCACGATTTGGAAAGTTTGAGGCTCTGCTAGACTCCGATTCGGTAATTTTGAGATTTGGTAATTTTGAGGCTCTGCTAGACTCCGTTGACGTTGGGGAGCTAAAATATCTATTGAACCTACTTACGTTTCTCTGAGTTTTCTATTGATTGTTTCCTTTAATGCTTCATTACAGGTGGCCAAATACCTCGATATAGAGCTTCTTTTTGACTTGACTTGTAATACCATGGCTAACATCATAGCGGACAAATATCGTGAAGAAGTGTTTGAGTTGATCAATCTCATTGGTGGTTTCAGTCGACTGGATGAGGGAGCTACCACAAATAAATATATATTGGGTTATGTATATGCATGCACGTTACACCGGTATTATCAACGATTTCGATGGTCCATAACATCGTGAATGTACATTACAATTTTTTTTTAAATACCATTATCTTAAAATTATATTTTAAAATAAAATTATAAATTTAAAATATATAAAGAATTATAAAAATATATAATCTGAAAATTATAAAATTATAAATTTAAAATATATAAAGAATTATAAAAATATATAATCTAAAAATTACAAGAAGTATAAAAGTATCATTATTAAAATTAAAACATCTCGAAACTCCTCCATTTCACCATTGATTCGACCCCCAAATTCAGTAGCTCCTTCTAGTTCTATAGTTGCTTGTTAGAGATCATGTCCCCAGCGGACCCAACTAATGGAGATACATACTTGGACATATATTTGTGGACTAGCATTATAGTGAATTTTATATACTTTAAAAAATATTATAGTTTAAAACATATTAAACTATTATCACAAACAAAGCTGATAGCTGCGTTCACCTTATTCATCCATGTGTTGGCTTTATCTAGCGAGAATCAACGCCAACCTCCAAAGTAGCTAATAAAATAATTTAGAAAATTCGATTTTTTTAAATTAATTTTAATTTCTGATAAATATGGCAAATAAACTGGCTTCCACCCTGGTATTTATGTCAAATCAAAGTGTGTCAAACCAATCATTAATTAAACAAGGGCAGCGGAGAAGCATAGTCCCTGCCAAATTTAATGCAATTAAATGGAAGAATGTCCATAAGGCAAAAATATTCCAATGTTGAAGTATGATTATAATAGCATTCTAATGTTGTAGTATGAGAAGATGCAGTTTTGTGAATTTTATAAAAAAGTATAGTTGCAAACTAAAGTAGAATGTTGTGATTTGAGTTTTCTTTAGTTTTGGTGTCTGAGGCATTTTGAAGTTGGTGTTACTCATTTTATAAATGAATGTGTTGTAAGGATTATTTGGTTACAATAAAGCAGTGTTGTGAAGATAATTAAAAAAGAAGGAATAAATAAATTTAATTAGAAAACAATATTGTGCAATTAGATGGTGCGATGCAATTGAATGGTAAATATTCTAATGAAGGATAATTTATTGTGTGTTTGATTTTATTGGATCGCTGACATTGTACATAACAAAAGAGAAGGAAGCGAAATGTGATTTAATGCATGATTCCCCATAAGCTAGGAATTTTCTTGTTGAACGGTGTTGAATATGCATATGTTGTTGTCATTGTAGTTTCAACTTCTATATACATTACAAAATGGAGTAAGCTAGAGAGTGTCTAAACATGTATAAAAGATCGTCAAGGTGATGATCATATATAGTCATGCCCATAGACCAAAGGTTTAAGGAAAACTTTGCAAGAGTAGTTTGAAGGAGGATGCTACTCCTAGAGTTACAAAATGCATGTATTTTCTGGAATTGAAATGCTTTGAATGTAAAAGAATTTATGGTTGTTTTAATTACACGAATCACTTCTTAGAAGAAAATCGTTGCATTCTCATTTGACAAGAGAATGATATTGCAAAAACTAGGTTGTTTGCCAAATGTTTAGTCAAACCATTGCTAGGTATATTTTAGATTTTGATAAACATTTTGTCAATTGTTAAAAAGACTCCAACCAGAGCATGGTTTAAACTCACTAACATTTAAGTTAGACTTAACCTATGGAGTGCATTGCCTTAACACACATTTTGTATCATTTTGTGATCTGCATGGGCCTTCTTAGAGTCAATAACATTATGATGAAGAGCATATATTGAGTAATTAGAAGCAAAGCTAGAAACAAGAAGAGATTGGAAGGTTTACTTGGAAATCTCTGTTTGAGAAAGTTTCCAACTTAGAATGAAAGTCAGAGATAGAGAAGGCACATGTGGCAGTAGACACGGAACGATTTTTTGGGATCATAAAAGATGTTAAATGTAATGGCTACTCCATATACACATATGCATTGAATGGTGTAACAAACATGAAGTTAGAAGGCCACTTGTAGATGTTCATGATATTCATTACGGTTATGATCTAGATCGTCCTGGGTTAGCGGAATCCTTCAGGAACCCCACACTAATAAAGATGCTAAATTTAACTACTATTTCGTCATAATTATTAGACAATATTTATTTGTATATTGATATTTGATCAAATTGAAATTCGAATTTTACAATTCTCATAAATTCATAATTAGATTATGACGATCCCGGCGCTCTTGGCGGCGAGTATTTGCACTGGTATGTTATAAGAATCTTGAAGTCTGATCAAATTTGTGATAATATAGTACGGAAATCCTTTAAATAATTCCGTAATAAAAGTATTAATCCTACGTTGTACAGGTTGGCTACAGATGTCATTACCCTCAGCCAATGTGGAGGTATCATGATTGTCTTTCACTCTTTGAACCTAAAATGGATCGAGTGAATGCCTGGTAAAGCTAATCGTAATTCTCAATACCTTTCTTTTCTTTGTATGCAAGATTAGAATCCGGCCTCTGGCAGAATCTAGTTACATATGAAACTCCAAGATCCATTTTTCGCATTATTGTAAAGTTCTCTAAAATGTATTAAACAATAAAACTCACAATTCTTTCAAACGAACCTACACGTGTCTCTTTCACTAATATGTACATGGCAGTAAACGCATGTTTTCTCTTTGCAACGTGGTAAGTTGGTAAACACAAAGACACATGGAAAGCTCACCATCGCATGCAACCAGTCGACTGACCCTGAATTCATTCAACAATTGTAATGTATAAACATCCAACTCAAATCCCATGATGTCTTCCTCTTAATTTTCTTGAATTTCCAGGGAAATGTGGGAGAGAGGGGCAAGATGACACCTTGGTTCAGTGAGACTCTTAAACCTGTTCAATGAGACTCTCAACGAGCTTCCTATAAGCCAGGATGGTGGGTGGCAAGGAGGTATCATCAAAACAAGTCGAGTTTCCATCGGAGCGAAGACCGTCATAGGTAAGAACAAGATTGGAATGGGGGACGCAGGAATCAGATTAAGCTTTTAGTGTTTCAGTAGGGATAATCTCTGCAAAGCCAAGTGAGGCAGCATGAACTTCTGCAGATGCTTATTCTGTGGCTTGGGCAGCAGCTGTCTCGTTGGTTGCAAACTCTTTCTGGTGAGCTCCTGCACTACATCTCTAGAAAATTGGCAAATCAAAAATTAAAATGATCTTGCAAATTACATTGTAATATGTTCTTCCTTCTCCAATGTTTGTCCCCTTTCTTGGGCCTTCTCTGTAGCACAATCTTTCTCTAATGTATTACATGTTACCAATTTTGAGATTTTGGTTTTACTTCTACAAGTCTTAACATGAAGGCTGCTGCTACAAAAAATTAATTAGAAGCATTACCAAAGTGAGCCTCTGTATTTATCGGCCAGTGTAAAATATCAATGTCTTGTATTTTTTCCATTGCATGAGCTCCAGTTTATGAAGTAAAAACATAAAAATAATAATTGTACTGTTATTCAGTAACATAAATAAAACTATACAAAGATATGCGTGGCTTTGTAAAATTTACAACTACAAATTCTAAAGTAAAATATTAAGAAAAAATCCGGCCCATTTTTTCTCCATTTTGTGTCTACAAGCATCTACACCTTGTTCTTTTCCCAACATCAGGAAATGGAAGCTGCACCTCTATAGGAGTCCGCATGGAATCGGCAAGGAATAGAGGGAATGAGAGGAAATGGAAGTTGTACCTCTACAGTAATCCACATGGAATCCGCATGGTAGTTTGCTCAGATCAGAGGTTAGTTTGCAAGGATTAGAGGGATCAGACGAAATGGACGTTGGATGAGAGAAAATATAGAGACTGATGTTCCATGCAAGCAACAACTGGACATAGTTGGTTGACACACAACAACAAAAATATAATGTGTTTGGATGTGTTTGGGACCCTGGTAGTCTGCAAGATGCCCTGTCTGGGGTTTCACCATTAGACGGTAATTCAGCCTCAAATGCCCTGTCTCTGTGGTTCAGAGGTACTTCTGATCCACCGAGATGTAAAAATTTCTTTGGATATGTAAACGTAGTTGGAATGTTTAATGAAGCAGATACTTAATGAATTCTTATTAGCGCATTCCATGGCTTTGCACTTGTGTGCAGATATGCTGATTGGTCAACATAATGAACCTATTTAGATAAAGCTACAAGCAACTCAGATTAACAACATGCATCTACTCTACCTTCTGGCAAATTGATCATCAAATACCAATTTGGAATCACTTCCATACAGAAATGTCATAGTCCATACAGAAATACCATAGATCAGAGATACGAAAGAAGGGTGATGAAGATCGGAGTCATGATACCTGGAAAGTATGAGAAGATCGATGACTGGAGACCAACAGGCCGGACTGCTAAGAAAACTCGTTGTCTCCACTGTAATTGTTCGCTCAGTTACAGAGATGCACTGTAATTGTTCTGGTGAGTTACAGAGATGCAACAACATTTATTTTCATGCATATTTTATCTCCATATTTATTGTCATTTATTGAAGGGTGTTCGTTGGACAAGGCATTTAAATCCTTAATCTTCAATTTCTTTAATGTATTTAATTTCTTATTAATTCAGTAAGACGGTGGGATTTTTTTATAGACATTCATACTATTTAATGGTTATTTGATGATTGTTGATGGTTATCAGTATGTTTCGCAGCCTATATCTCCGCCGTCGGATTTTCAAAAGCCATCGGATTTTCAAAAGTAAATATCGGCTACCGGTTCTTGTCTCGATAAATCGGTAAATGAAATGTCAGCTGTCAAATCTGAGTGGGAGATAGTCGGATGCTGGTGCGTCCGATTGATAGATAAATCCATGCCATCCTGGGGCCACGTGGAGATATAACGTGCTTTGAATGGCTTTGATACAACGTGTATTGGCATTTATGAAACTATAGTGAAAGCATTTATGAAAACAGTAAGAATTGGCATGGGAAGAAGTGAAGTCGGGAATAAGACTTCAAACTTCCCAGCCAATCAAATTGTGACAAATTCATAATTTTTTTATTAAAAAAATTATGTATATAGAGTTTCTAAGTTAAACATTAGCATTTTTTCAAAAATTTGAAAGTCAACCTTCAACTAATGCAAAGTCAGCGATGAACTCATCGCTATAGTCCCTGCCCTTGGCCTTCCGACAGAGACTAATAACATAAATAATAAAATTCAGAAATATATTATTTGTATGGAGAAAAGGAAAATAATATGCAATTTATTTACAATATTACAAAATGCATCCATTAATATCACAAAATGAACCAACTAATAAGCAATTAAATGATGTTGACCGCTACACAAATGCTATAATCCCTCAACTAATAAGATAATTGTTAGGAGGGTCATATGGTTTGAGCCCCTTTTTCCACCTCACCTTATTTATCTTCAC
>CBVK0100184133.1:0-21082 GCA_900067695.1 Picea abies
GCTCTTCCGATCTCACAAAGGAAAGAAGAAAATCAAAATCTGGGACAGGATGATCGCGAAGATGTTTCGAAGAATGAAAAACTTGAGACAGAAGTTGATGACAGTGAAAGAATACACTGAAGAATTCTACAAACTGAACATCAGGGCAGGTCATCGAGAAAGCGATGATGAAAAGGTTGCCAAATACATGAATGGCCTGAGATATGACATTCAGGATGAGATGAGCATGGTGACCATCCGAACGGTGGAAGATTCTTATCAGATGGATCTAAAAGCTGAAGAGAAGCTGAGCGGAAAGTAGGGTCAAAGAGGCCGAGGAAGAAGTCAGCCCAGGGGAAAATCGGTTGTCTAGGATTAAAACCAGAAGCCTAAAGAGGACAGGAAGAAACCTTAGACTTGAATCGAGAGAGGTGGAAGCTCACAGTGAAGGAAATATGCTTAACAGAGAGGACATCATACCGAACAGAGAGGAGATTATGTTGAAAATAATATTTTTCCTCGTACTAGAGGTAGAGGAAGAGGGAGAGGTGGAGTAATAACATGCTTCACATGCAGAAAGAATGGACACAAGTCTTACGAGTTTCCAGACAAAAAGAAAGAAGGAGGTGAGACTCATATCACCGAAGTGCAGAGGTGAAATGTTGAGGTAGAAGATGCTGAAGGCGGAAGATCGCTGATGATGCAAAAATCTCTTTTGACACCAGAGAAGGAGGTGGAGAGTTCAGTCCAAAGAAACAGGCTTTTCCAGACTGCTTGCAAAACCAAGGACATGGTATGCAAGGTCATTATGGACAGTGGTAGCATGGATAATCTCGTTTCTACAGAGATGGTAGAAAAGCTGGAGCTGGAGACGATTGATCATCCAAGCCCATACAAAGTTTCGTGGCTACAAAAAGGACATTAGGTAACTGTCACTAAACAGTGTCTAGTTGAATTTAAGATAGGAGGATATAATGATAAAATACTTTGTGATGTCATTCCCATGGATGTTTGTCATCTATTGTTGGGTAGACCATGGCAATATGACAGGAATGTGATTCATGATGGGAGAATGAACACATACACCTTAGAGAAGAATGGGAGAACTCACATGTTGCTTCCAATCAAATATAAGGAGGTGAAACCTGAAGTAAGCAACATTGTACTTCTCATGAGTGGGAAGGAACTTCTTACAGAGGTTAAGAAGAAGGAGGAACTGGAATTTATTGTGGTCAGGAAACCGAAGATTGTTTTGACCAGCACAAGGGTAGATGATTTACCAAAAGAGATTCACGAACTACTGGAAGAGTTCGCTAACATAGTAGTGGACGAACTACCTCATTCGTTGCCACCGATCAGAAGTGTGAGTCATCATATTGATCTCATACCCAGAGCCAGTTTTCCAAGCAAAGAAGCATATAGATTGATGCCACAAGAGAATGAAGAGGTCAAAAGACAAGTCCAAGATTTGTTGGACAAAGGTTTGGTCAGAGAAAGCTTGAGTCTGTGTGCTATTCCGACAGTACTCAGTCCGAAGAAAGACGGAGGTTGGAGGATGTGTACTGACTCTAGGGCGATTAACAAGATAACCATCAGGTACAAATTTCCATTGCCAAGGATGGATGATCTGATGGATTTCTTGAGTGGAGAAAAGTATTTTTCAAATATTTATTTGAAAAGAGGTTATCATCAAATCCACATGAGAGAAGGTGATGAATGGAAGACAACATTCAAAACCAACGAAGGGTTATATGAATGGCTTGTTATGCCATTTGGATTAACAAACACGCCAAGTACTTTCATGAGGTTGATGAATGAAGTCCTAAGAGAGTTCATCGAAAAATTTGTCATTGTGTATCTAGATGACATACAGATTTTCAGTAAAACAGTGGTAGAGCATTTGAAACATTTGGATACAATGATGCAGAGGCTACAGTAGGAGAAGTTGTTGATAAACATGAAAAAATATTCATTCATGAAGATAGATCTTGTTTACTTGGGTTTTGTTATTTCTGTGGATAAATTGAGGATGGATCTAGATAAGGTGGAGGTAATCAAGAATTGGCCATCACCGAAGAATATCTTTGAGGTGAGAAGTTTTCACGGATTGGCTAGTTTCTATTGAAAATTATTTAGAAATTTCAGTGGGATTAGTGCACCGATGATGGACACAATGAAGAAGAGACATAATTCTTTTCACTGGACAGAAGAATCCAAGAAGAGATTTAATCTGTTGAAGAGGAAAATCACGGAACAACCAATCTTGGTGTTGCCGGATTTCAAGAAGACATTTCAAGTGAAATGCGATGCAAGTGGATTTGCAATAGGGGCAGTCTTGAGTCAAGAAGACAGGATGATAGTGTACTTCAGTGAGAAGCTGAATGAAGCCAAGGTGAAATACTCCACGTATGACAAGGAATTTTATGCTATCATACAGGCATTGAAGAAATGGAGACATTACTTGATTCCGAAGGAGTTTGTCTTATACAGTGACAATCATGCACTGCAGTTTGTGACTCAACATGAGAAGTTGAATCAAAGACATGTAAAATGGGTTGAATATATGCAAAATTTCACTTTTGTNNNCAAAGTTGTTGATGCTTTGAGCAGGAAGTGTTTGCTATTGCAGGAGTTCAGAGTCAAAACATTGGGTTTTGATGATCTCAGGGACATATATAGAAATGATCTAGATTTTAAAGAGGTATACGAGGCAGATGAGAATCCAATTCTCAGAGATAGAAGCCAATGGGCAGAATACATGATCCAGGAAGGATTATTGTTTAAAGGTAATCAGCTTTGTATTCCGAAATGCTCCATGAGGGAGAATTTGCTAAAGGAGAAACACAGTGGAGGATTGGCCGGGCACTTTGGTCACGACGAGACGTTCACAAAGTTGAATGAGTCATACTTTTGGCCAGGAATGCGAGCAGACGTCAAGAGATTCATGGACAGATGCAGAATTTTCCAGCATTCGAAGGGGAAGAGACAGAATGCATGGTTTTATCAACCATTACCCATACCAAAGAAGCTGTGGGATGCAATCAGTATGGATTTCATATTGGGGCTGCCAAGAACACAAAGAGGGTTTGAATCAATATTTGTGGTGGTGGATAGATTTTCCAAGATGGCACACTTCATTCCATGTCAGAATACCAGTGATGCAACTCACATTGCGAATCTGTTTTTCAAAGAAGTCATTCAACTTCACGGCTTACCAAGGAGCATAGTTTTGGATCGAGACACTAAGTTCATAGGACACTTTTGGAGGATGTTATGGAAGAAGCTAGGAACTAACTTATCATTTCATTCATCTTATCATCCTCAGATGGATGGACAGATAGAAGTGGTGAATAGAAGTCTGGGAGACTTGCTGAGAAGCCTGGTGACAGAACACCACAGCCAGTGGGACAACATCTTACCATAGGTGGAATTTTCTTATAATGACTTAGTTAAAAGAAGCACGGGGAAGATTCCATTTAATATTTTCTATGGCATGCAACCGAGAGGAATTTTGGAGCTGAGAGATTCAGAATAGACTGCGATTAGGAGTGGTAGTGCAGAAGATTTCGAAGAGGCGATGAAGGAACTTCACAGACAGGTGAAGAAGCGATTGCAGATTTCAAGCGAGGAATATAAGCACAGAGCAGATAAACACAGGAGACAACTTCAATTTGAGGTTGGTGACTTGATTCTGGCACATTTGAGAAAAGAAATGTTCCCGAGAGGGACATATAATAAATTGAAAATGAAGAAAATTGGACCATGCAAAGTCTTAAAGAAATTTGGGGTGAATTTTTATGAAATTGAATTACCCGATGGGATCGAAATTTCTCTGATATTCAATATCTCATATTTGTACCCATATAAAGCTGAGGAAACAGGGACAGGAAATGAACAGCCAGTGATCCAGTGGAAAAAACAGATGTCAGTTGCAGAAAAGTCGTAGATGGAGCATATACTAGATAAAAGGATCAACAAAAGGACCAGGCAAAAGAAATACTTTGAGTATTTGGTCAAATGGAAGGACCATCCATTTGAAGATGCCAGCTGGGAGAATGAAGCAGAGATCCAGAAGCATGGATAGACCGTGCGTGAGCTCATGGACAGGAGCCCATGAAAATTTTCAAGCGAGGGAGTATGATGCAGGAGCATCTCAAGCGAGCCAGCACGGAGACAACAGACAGCTAGAAAAGCGCCCAACACAAATTTTGAAATATCCTGAAACATTAATGAATCCATAAAGTGAAAGCACACTTGTAAAATGTAAACGGACCTTGATCGATCCACTCTCATCCTTAGGAGGTAGAAGGAATTTATAATAGTTAATGCAAGTAGAGCAAGTAGATAGAAATTAATGTGTAGATTAGACAATTTAGAAGGAAGGAGGGAAACGGGATATAGACACCCTCACTTGTATTATTGTAATATTAGCAAGAGCATAAAAAATAAGCAGAGAGTTGTAGTGAGAATTCCATGTACAGAAGTTATGGATTAATACAAAAAGGTTTTGATTCAGACTCATGGTGTTCAAATATTCTCTGTGTATGCATCTTTGAATGTTATGCTCATGAATGTTTTACTCTTTTCTGTCATGCAATTTCTTTTATGCTATGTATGAATGATTTCTTGTTGAATTTCTGAAATTTGTGTGTGTGTGAGAGAGAGAGAGAGTAAGGAAAATGAGTTTCAATTGTTTCTCTATATGAGAAAGAGTTCCTGCAAGGAGTGTAGTTGAATTGTCCGCAAGGAGTGCGTTGACAAAGGGTTTAGATGTTTGTCCTTGAAAGCTCAGAATAGATAGATTTTGTTCTCATTTCCTCAAAAGTGAAGTTAGGCACAGGAGCCATGCAAGGAGTGCACAGGTTGAGTAAAGTCTCAGAGTCTCAGACCTGAGCAAAGTATTGAGAGACTGCTGCTGCAAGGTGTGTGTAGAATCGAAAGAGTTCAGCACTTGGAAGTGTTTGAAGGTATATTGCAAGGAGTGCGAGCAGGATTTTTTTGAAAGACTCGAAGTTGTGGGAAAGCTCAGAAGGATTTGAACCTTCGAAGGGGTCTAAGGAAGGCAAGAGGCCAAGAACCTTGAAAATTTGAAGGAAGGCGTAGCAACGTTGGACCACAGGAGGACAAGTTTCGCGGATAGAGATACTTTGTTTAATTCGTGCAGAAGTTCTCAAGGAAAGATATGGACAGTCGAAATTCTCTGTGGAGAATCCACGAAGTTCTATGAGCCGTTAGATCTCATGGACGAGAAGGGGAGTTACGACGAGTATTCCCAAAGGTTTAAGTTCAGGAGAGGCAGAACCACAGATTCAAACCAATAGGGGCGTTGGATTTGCAAGTGGATTTCTATTTCGGGGTTTCATAGGTTGAAGTCCCATAATATTTGTAACAGGACTCGCAAAATCACAAAACGCAAAGTCTCGAAGGAACGAAAGGATCGTGTGGGCCATAGGAATTAGCAGGGCGGACAGGTGGCGCACTATCGACATGGAAGTCAAATTTCGTTGACCATATCGGGGTTTCGTGGGTGAAGTCCCGAAACCTTTGCATCAGGAATCATGAAATCATGAAGTCTGAAGTCCCGACGGAGTGAAATACTGTTGAAAGGTCAACCTTGCGAGCACATCAGAATTTCAGTAAATCGGGTTTCAAAATTCGAGGGGATGAGTTGCTTGACATCACAACTCCCAAAATCGTGATAGGGAGAAATCCAAAAATGGCAAGGGAAAGGGTCAAGTGTTGATTGTTTTGGGTTTCGAAGATTGAGAGACAAGGTGCTTGACCATCGAATTCGTGAAAGTGAAAAGTCCGATCTCCCAAAGTACAAGGGGGAATTTCTCGAAGTTAATTGTAGGTGTAGATTTCCCAAAAGGGAAACAAAGGAGCCATTTCCGAGAGCTCTTCGGGCCAGTGTAAGGGGAAAGATCCTGTGAACGTGACCTTCCAACCTGCAGGTTGAGGAGGGGTTGCACGTGCATCATGATCACAAAGATGTCATCTTACCGGAGATCCTGAAAGTAAGACAATGCATAAATGCAAGAACAGGAGACTTCGACATAGATTGTGTCTTGGATGAAGAAACACAAGTAAATATTATGACAGAAGAAACTTGGGAAATTTTTGGAAAGGCTACTGTGGTACCTTCATTGGGCAGAATAGGATTATTTAAAGGAAAGATGATAACCCTATGTGGAAGAGTTACTAATGTACCTATTATTATCCATGGAACATTAACAGAAGATGAATTTGAATTCATTAAGTTTGTTGAGAACAGCATCCCGTTCCCACTTTTGTTAGGAAAGACTTGGATCGAGAAGGATCGGATTAGAAGGAAAGCATAGGAAGAAGCCACATAAAATAATAAGCAAGAACTAAGGGATTTCATAGCTAGAAAAATAGATCGACTGATAGAAGAACGAGAAGTTAAGTCAAAGCAACAGAACACATGAGAATTAGTTGTCGAAGTTGAAAGAATGCAAGAAGGTTTGAAGGACCTATCCATGAAAGAAAGAAGTATACCCACCCTGGAATTAGTAAGAGAAGAGGTATTAACTTTGAACCCTTTGAAAGAACAACAACAATGCGGAGTCACTATGCTAGGAGAAGATAAGAATAAAAATGGAAAGAGAATTCTAGAAATAGTTAGAGAGACTCAGATCACAGGAAAGAAGGCAAGGAAGCTCAGTAAGAAGAAATCCAAGTTGGAAAAGATAGAGGAAGTTACAGAGAATAAATGGAATACTTCGCAAGAGTTAGGTTTGTAGGATTTGAACCTCACCAGAATAGCAGAACTATGTAATATGGGAATTCACCCTGGTGAAGCTATATGACCATTGGAGGTGCCCTAACCATTAGAACGACGCTTTGAAATGGATAGGAAATGAATTTATGGATGGAAGGACCGCGTCTGGGATGTGGAGACCATGCCATAATGGACAGATTCACATTAATGGAAGCATGCCTACCCGTTGGAAGAATCCTTTACGATGCTCACTTATTTAACTCGTCAAACAATGCACCAGGACCACTTTTTTCCACCCATGATTATCTGAGACAAGAAGAGAAGTGATTATGTGTCAAGATGTGATATAATACCTCACAATCTGTTGTTTACTCCACCTGTCCGTTCACCTACCCCGACTTGCTTGTTTAAAATTGAGAATGTCGGGCGAACACAGTGAGTTAGAGAAGTCTATCGAGGAGGTTATTAAGAATTTTATTGCTAATAAAGCTATGTCTAAAGGAGTATAGGCATTGTTGACCAGGGGAATCCATGCCTCCCCTTCGACTGGAGATCGTTCAATCCATGTTAACCTTGCAACTGAGAAGGAAAGTAAGAATCACGAAGATATGGCAAATCTAAAGTAGATCTTGTCGATCTTACCAGATTATACCATGCCTTTAGCTAACATGGTTAACCACAACAACATCCCACGAGAATTTGAATACATTTTGATCACCGTGTACATTCCGAAGGGAATACACATAGTGGGAAGTCAGTTGGGACATATCTCGCTACTGAAGAATAGTGACTTCAACCTTGGAGATAGAAAGAACTATGCGATGCTCACACCCCACAGATACTTGACCAAGACCACTGGGAAGAAGACTCACTTGGTCTCCTAGCCATGGATTAAGGAGTTGGCGCAGTCCACTATACTAAATTTGATGAAGATTCCCCATTTTGGCTGACACTAGGAGGTTAATGCTTGCGTTAAACTCCTCTTGTCATGCTACCATGGCGAGTACCTATGGCTCGACTAACAGATTACTTTGGATCTGGTGTTGATTCGCCTGATTACATGATTGATCATGTAGGGACTTGACTCTCAGTAGTTTTACCTAGGGAAGACCTCGTATCACTCCTTGGCCCAACGCATCAAGGAAGCATATGGAGAACTTGAAAAGGGGAAGAAAGGCTACAAGGTAGCCTCTATCTAGGATGGCCCAGTGTGTAATATACCAGATATAAAAAGTATGCAGAATAGAAATAAAATGCTAGAAATGGAATAATAACAACAATATAACTAGAACAATCACCACAATAGCACTAAAATGATATAAGAATAACAACATAAATAACACTTTGATTCTAAAAACAATGTTCACGAGCCTCTTCGAGGGGGCAAACTCCTATTGAGAAGATCTCTATTACAATAATATCCAAGCTAGGGTTCTCATACCCTCAACTCCTATTTATACTAAATATGTCTATCAAAAGAAGCATCTAGAGGAAGATCCTTCTAGAAGCAGAAGCTTCTATTAGGTCTTCTTACCTTCGACTTATTCTATTTTATTGAAAGGCCTTATTAATATTTCCCTTTATTACATCCGAATATATTTTTATACCTATGTGCAGGTTAGGACCCTAACATGTCCTCCCCCTTAAAAACAGCCTTGTCCTCAAGGCTTGAGATGTGTAAATTGCTGCAAAATGGTAGTTGGTTCCCAAGTGGAATCTGCTAGAGTTGTATCTTTCCACTGGAATAACACTTCCTTGATGGTTCTATGATGCAGGCAACACTCACGCTGGTCCAAAACTACTTGTGGTTGTAGCCAAATGGATCCTTCTTCGGCTAACTCAGGAAGGTTGGTTTAAATTTCACACTTATTTCCAATCACCTTCTTTAAGCATGAAACATGAAAAACAGGATGTAGCTTCGAATGACTGGGTAAAGCTAACTGATAGGCCACCTATCCCACATGCTTGAGAATGGTATACGGACCATAAAATTTGGGCGTTAGCTTATGACAATGCTCGACCTTGAGGGAATTTTGCTTGTAAGGTTGCACTCGAAGAAACACCTAATCCCCTTCTACAAATTGATGTGCAGAGTGACCTTGATCTGATTGTTGCTTCATGTGATTTTGTGCCATGACCAAATTCTATTTGAGGGTATGGAGAATATCCTCTCAAACTGTAAGTGTTTGGTCAACCGCCTGGACCTTCAAGACACCCAATAGGTATGAGAGAAATAAAGGTGGATTTTGTCCATATACAGCTTCAAAAGGAGTCATGCGTATAGTTGTATGGTATGAAGTGTTGTACCACCATTCAGCTAGGGGTAACCATTGAGCCCATTTATTTTTATTTTCTGAGGCAAAACACCTCAAATATGTTTCCAAATACCTGTTGATAGCTTTCATTTCACCATCAGTCTGGGGATGATAAGTTGTGTTGAGATGCAATTGGGTGCCTTGTAGCTTGAACAGTTCTTGCCAAAAATTATTTGTGAAAGTTGTGTCGCGATAAAAAAAAATAGAGTGTGGCATGCCATGAAGCTTGAAGACCCGATCCATGAAAATTTGAGCCACCGTGGATGCTATAAATGGGTGCTGAAGAGCACAAAAATGACCATACTTGGAAAGGAGATCAACAACCACCATGATCATTGATTTATTTCCCGATTTGGGTAAGCCTGTAATAAATCCATAGAGATATCCCTCCAAATAGCAGGTGGAATTGGAAGTGGTTGTAGTGTGCCCAGAGATTTGATTGTTTATCCCTTGTTGCATTGACACACATCACATCCAGTGACAAAATTATGAATGTCATGCTTCATACCATCCCAGAAAAAAGAATGTTTGACCCTTTCATAGGTTTTGGTGAACCTTGAGTGCCCCGCTGTGGGTGTAGCATGAAGCTCAAAAAGTACCGTGGATTTAATCTTTGATCATTTACTTAAATACAAACAGCCTTTGTATCAAATCTCATCATGGAGCCAAGAGTACCATGGGGAATTTGGAGCATTGGAATGTAATTTTTGGATCAGATGTGAACTTTTGGGATCTTGTAGCCATTCCTGGCGAATGTCTTGGAGCTAGTCTGGTAAAATGAAGGAAAGAGAAAAAAGGGATCCTTCATCTTCATATTTTCGGGAAAGTGCATCCGCAACCACATTTTCTTTTCCTTTCTTGTAAATGATCTCATAATCATATCCAAAGAGCTTAGTCACCCATTTTTGTTTCTCCGGAAAGGAAATGCATTGTTCCAGAAAATACTTGAGGCTTTGATGGTCTGTCTTAATTTGGAAGCATTGCCCCAATAGATAAGGGAGCCACAAATCAATGGCATGCAGAATAGACAACATTTCCTTTTCATAGATTGATTTGCCCAGATTTCTTTCAGATAGTTGTTTGTTGGTAAAGGCCAAAGGCTGACCCTCTTGCATAAGAATAGCACCAATTCCTTTCCCTGAAGCATCACATTCCAAGACAAAGGTCTTTGTGAAATTGGGAAGGGCCAGGACTAGAGTGGTGCACATGGCCATCTTCAAGGTTTGAAAAGCTTGAGAAGCGGTTGGGGTCCAAGTGAAAGAGTTCTTTTTTAGGAGAGCAGTGAGAGGTGCTACAATCTTTCCATAATTCTTAACAAACTTGTGGTAATAACATGTTAAGCCCATAAATCCATGCAATCTTTTGAGAATCTTTGGGTGAGGCTAGTATTTCATAGGTTCAATATTTTTAGGATCCACCTTGACGCCATCCTTGCCAACTAGTTGACCCAAGTACTCTACTTCGGAGGCACCAAAATCACATTTAGACTGTTTTAGGAAAATTGGGTGCTAAGAGAGTAGATGGAGAACTCGATCTAGATGATCAAGATGGTCTGTCCAGGTTTTTCTATAGATGAGGATATCATCAAAGAAAACTAAGACAAAATGACATAGAAAGGGACGGAAGACATGATTCATGAGGCTTTGGAAGGTGGAGGGGGCATTACACAAGCCAAAGGGAATGACCAAAAACTCATAGTGGCCCTCATGAGTTCTAAAGGCAGTCTTGGGAATGTCTTCCTCTTTCATACATATCTGGTGGTTGCCTGAACGAAGATCAAGTTTAGTAAAGAATTGGGTGCCACTCAATTCATCCAGGAGGTCATCAATGACAGGAATGGGAAATTTTTCTTTAATGGTAAGTTTGTTGAGGGCAGGGAAGTCAGGACACATTCGCCAAGAACCTTCTTTCTTCATGACCATGACCACCAGAGAAGAGTAGGGGCTCATACTAGGGAGGATAACGCATGCATTAAGGATTTCCTGGACCATTTTCTGAATTTCAATTTTTTGGGAAAAGGGGTGATGATACAGACGGATATTGGGAGGAAGGCTTCTAGGTACAAGGGGAATGGAATGATCATGAACACCATAGGAAGGAGGGAGTCCCTGGGGAGTGGAAAATACCACTTGATGTTTATAAAGGATGGCTTGGAGGTCTTGTGACACCGAGGGTGTCCTTGTTGCTTGTATGGCATGGAGTTGGGAAATAACACCATAATGACCTTTTTTTAGCATCTTTTCCATGCGATGGGAACTAATGATCTCAGTTGAACTGGTGGTGATGCCTTGGAACTTATATTAGTGGCCCTCCTGGTCAAATTGCATGGTTAATTCCTTGAAATCCATCAGAATGGGACCCAAAGTCCATAGCCAGTCTGCACCCAACACAATGTCACAACCACCCATGTCGATAGAAAACATATGAGCTTTCAAGTGGTAGTCACCAATTTGGAGACGCACATTTTCACAACGCCCTCCACATTTCATGGAGCCACCATTGTCAATCATAATTTGGAAATTATTGACGGCATGGATGTAGCAATGAGTTTCTTGGGCTTGATGTAACCGATTAGCTTGAGGGTTTGGGGAGCAGAGAAGCCAGTGAGAGAATTGAGGGAAATGGTCGGTTCTACTTTGGGAGGGTCTGAGGGAGGGGATATGTCAGTGGTTTCAAGTGACTCAGACACAAGGGGATTTTCAACATCCTCTTCTGAAATATCTTTGAAGATGGCCATAAAAATATTTTGTTCCTTACACTTGTGGCCCGGGAAATATTTGTCATCACAATTATAACAAAGACCTTTGAGTTGGAGTTCATCCATTTCAGCCCTGGTCAATTTTTGGATATTTAGTGGAGAGGAGGGAGTAGTGGGATTTATTGGTTTAGGGCGAGGGATAAAGGTGGGTTTCCAGTTTTGAGAAGATACAACCTATTGTACTTATTTAGCTCTTTTAGTAGCCTCCACCCAACTCTGAGGCCGAGCCATGAGGACATGGGCCTGAATCTCATCCTTGAGGCCACTCATAAAACACTCTCTGAAAAAGGTATCAGACATGCCCTCTGTTCAAAAATCCAAAGGAAACTATAAAGTCTTTCAATGTTCTTGATTGTTTCAACTTTGTCAAACAACCCAAATGATTGGTGTCAGTGTCAAAGCATTCATAAATCTTTGCCACAAAGTGTGTCTAAGAAATATACCCTTGACGAGAAGTTTTTCTCCATTGCCACCATTGCCAACGTTCTTTATCTAGATGGAGAACACCATACCGGAGTTTGGCCAAGTCATATGTAGTGTTTTATAAAGAGAAATAATGTTCCATTTGGGTTACCCAACTAGTGGGGTATGAGCCATCAAATTTAGTCACATCCACCCGCGGAAGGCATAGGTCACATTGAAAGTGAATGGTGCTGAAAGTTATGGGAATGAGAGGAATGTTCACCTTCAATATATGGGGGTGGGTCAGAGGAAGGGTTATCTATAGGGATATGAAGCTTGGTGTAGAGTGACGAAAAGACAGATTCAAGCTGGGTGGTCAGGTCTTGTTTGATTTCCTCCATTGAGGACTGCATGGTGGTATTGATGGCGACAACATTGGCACTGAGTTATTTCACTTCTTGTTGGGTCTCGATGAGACTAGATTGCAAAGTATTGAAGTGAGATTCTAAGTCTTCATTGTGGGTATGGGCCATGAGGATGAGGGAACCAAAAAGGGGCAAGTAGGGTCAAAAATTTTGCTGAAAAATAATATGTATGAATGTGATAAGGGAGAAGAGATGAATCCAATGGAATAGGTCTCAAATAATGGTGAAAATTTTTCTAGACTTTTTTATTTTTTTATTTTTTTTACACCTACGGAGTTATACTCCGGTCTAAAGAATATTGTAGTGATGAAATGCCCAGATGCTTAACCAGGAAGATTTCATTAAGTGTAGTTACTTGGCAACCCGAACACAGTTGTGCGACAATAGATATTGTTTGTTTTAATTGTTTTATGTTTCTGTCCCCAAGGGTTAGGTATTCAAGGGTTATATAGACAAGGGTTTTCCCTATGCTATAGCTCTCTGATATACATGTGGGGTCCAATAGTAGTACTCGGCCCAATATCTCAAGGCACTAACTAATGAGGATAGACCGTACCCTTAGCCGTACTACCCAACTACCCAGGTACTAGAGAGTATCTTCCCGAGTGTTGTTCTCGGTGGCACTATAATAGTCAGGTGGCCAATCGGTTTATCTAAAGAGGGCTTCAGGAAATACAGGTCGATCCATACACAGGTGTTGTCTGATGCACTACCACTCGAAGGGGTACTGACAGGGGTTACAAGGGTGGCCAACAGATGTGCGCTTAAGAACCACTTGTATTTCCTGCATGTATGAATCCCTCAACCACGGGTTTATATGCATAACAACATATCTTTGTGGCTTAAAGTCATCAGAATACGTCTCTACCCTGAAAAAAAATAAAAAAATTCCCCACAATTTCTGCTAAGGAAAGTGCTCTGATACCACTTGTAATATACTAGATATAAAAAGTATGCAGAACATAAATAAAATGCTATAAGTGCCAGAATAACAACAATATAACTAGAAAAATCACCACAATAGCACTGAAATGATATAAGAATAACAACAGAAATAGCACTTTGATTCTGAAAGAAATGTTCACGGGCCTCTTCGAGGGGGCAACCTCCAGTTGAGTAGAGCTCTATTACAATAATATCCATCTATTACAATAATATCCAAGCTAGGGTTCTCATACCCTCGACTCCTATTTATACTAAATATGTCTATCAAAAGAAGCATCTAGAGGAAGATCCTTCTAGAAGAGGAAGCTTTGATTAGATATTCTTACATTCGAATTATTCTATTTTATTGCAAGGCCTTATTAATATTGACCTTTATTACATCTGAATATATTGTTCTACCTATGTGCCAGTTAGGACCCTAAAATAGTGTGCCTCGCTTTCCAACTCATGGCTGGAAAGATCATAAGAAAGAACCACCCCACACAGGTCACCGGGTTCGTGGTGGACCTCGTAGGAAAGTGTGTGGAGGGAATGCAAATCAATTGGGATAGTTACCTCGTCAATGAGCTTGAGAAAGACTGTCGTGAAGCTCAATATCAAGGATAAAAGTTCCACTTTAGCTAGTTGCTCATATTGATTGCATTTTTCACTTGGAAAATGACGAAAGGAGCCACCTTCTTGGAGATCGAACCATCAGAGTCGTTGGTCGCCAGGTTATCTACCTTGTGGTACAACAACGATATGTTGAATCAATGGAAGTCGAACATTGTGTTCCATGCCTATTATTAGCAACTGAAGGTTTCCATTGAATCCTTTTCATGCATGACACCGTGCACCTTGCACCAATACCGACCTTTTGTGAAGTTCTGTGCATATTGAAATTTTATATATATATCACTATGTGCAGAGATGAGAGCAAGGAAGAGTTGTAATCATATTACAAGATAACAGATGACGACATGGAGCAGAACATGAAGGAGTGGCTCGAGGATTTCCTTGTACCATTCGATGATGCATAACTCTCTGTCCCTGACATCATAGGAAGCCCCTTGGTCACCCGAGTCGAGCATGCTAGACAATCCAGTGCAAAGAAGAATAAGAGAGACCATAATATAGAGACTGATGAGGAGGATAAAACCTCTGAAGGAAATGGATCTGGCTCACCTGCAGGAGGAGGAGGAGGAGAATACCAAGAATATGGAAAAGGAGGAGGGGATTAAGGAGAAAATCAAGGAGAAGGCAGAGCTACACCGTTGAAAGACCCCCCTTCTGAAACATTGCAGAAGAGGAAGGTTTCTCCTCTTAAACCTTTGGCAAGAAAGAATACCCACGCTAGTAAGCCCTAGCTAGAGGACACACTCACAAAGGATGATATCATTCTATTCCATGGAGCTATGGAGGATGCGTTCGAAGATCTCTTACAGAGATATGGAGCGAAGAAGGAAGAGTTGTATGAAAGGGTCAAGAAGGAGCTGAAGGAAATGCATCAGGCTATTCGATCTATTTGTGCAGTGCCCACTACACCTTCATCACAGATTGCAGAATTGGGGGATGAGCCCACCCAATTAAGAATACTTGTAGATGCGACAGAGGCTCAACTTCAGAAAGTCCAAGAAGAAAAGGAGAAGGCTATAGAATCCCTGAAGCAAGAGAAAGAGGAAGTCTTACAGAAACTATGAGTTGCACGGTACTGTGTAACCGCCTATGAAAATGAGAAGGATGATTTTCAGGCAATGCTTAAGGAGGACAAAGCAAAGATACAGATAGAAAAGGACCAACTTCTCATGGAGTAGATTGTAGTCAAAGAAGCGGTGAATAAAGCACTTCGCTCTGTGCCCATCTTGGCACAGGAGGAACAAGAATCAGTTGAGATTCAAGTGGAAAAGCTCTTTGAGGCCATCTAGCAGCTTCAAGTGAGGATAACAAAGTTGGATATTCAAGTAGTATTGAGCACTCTACAGGAAGTGCATGATCAAAGCAAGGAATCCGCTAAGAACGCAGTTGGAAGGATTAGAGCCCTCGCCTCATAATACAAACAACTAAGAGCTAAAAGCGCACAGACTTATGAATGCCTCACAGAATATCCAAATCTAAGGAAACTGGAAGTGCATTTACAGGAGGCGCAACAGTAGGCACTATTAGTACAGGTGCAGATGAAGATACTCACTGCAGTCGAGAGAATGAAAACATCACAAGAACAACATGTGGTACATCAATAGATTACTGCCATCCAGGGAAGAGTAATGAAAGTCACGTAGAAGTTGCAACCAATGCAAGATGAGGCCTACAAACTGTTTGAAGAAATTGAAGGATAAGGCTCGCAATTGGACCTAGTGGTTGTGAAAATGGGACAGTGCCTGGAAGGGCCTGTTACAGAGAAGATGATCCAAGATCTCTTTGAGAAGGAGGCTCAAGTGAAGTAGCAAGTCGAATCATATCAAGTGAAGCTCAAGGCCTCTGAAGCAGCATTGCCTAGACCTGAGTGACTTGGGATGAGTCACAGGTGAGTGTTGGGGGCCTATTGGCCCTTGACCAAGTTTTGAGAAAATCTTGGTCAGGTTTGACAACTTTTTGGACTTCGATGTAGTGATCGAGGAAGGAGCACCCAAGCGGAGCTGAGATCATGGATCTCAATTGTTTTTTGGGCTTTGCGGACCCAACAAGGGTTTCAATAGGGTTTTTGTAATGGGTTATGGGATGTAATCCCATGGTTTTACCTATGTTTAGGCCTTTTTGTAAGGAATTGTAAAAGTATAAATAAGTAAGATTGTAAGGTAGAAGAGGGAAAGCGAAACAATGCAAGAGACTTAGAGAGAGAATTCTAAGTAGCTAAGTGTAAGTAGTTATGAGTGCTTTTTGCAACAAAATGTGTATGTAGGGCTCTGTGCTTGATAAAGGAGTTGGCTTTGTGCCTTGACCTATTTTGGGGAAGGAGGATTTGGTGCTCAGTGTGCAGATCTCTTGTCCTATGCAAAGCTTGGCTCTGTGTCTTAGTGCAGAGGAGAAGATGAATGTACAAGATTGAAGAATAATAAAGAAGACGAAGCAGTTGGTGGACGTAGCCCCACACTAGAGTGAACCACGTATATCTTGTGTCTTTTGGTTTCTTTGTGTTGTGTTGTTTATATTATGAATTTTCTTTGCTTATTATGTATGTTAGATAGATCTACAGATGCTTAGTTCTTCACATGTGTTAAGGATGAATGAATGTTAGACCTAACTCTGTGCAGTGTGATAAGTATTTGAAGTGCTTAATATTTATTGTTACTACGCCGATCTATCTTAATAAGGCTAATGAACTAATGCATATCATCTTCTAAGTTTTATTAAAGTACTTTGTGAAGTGTTATAATCACATATCTCTGTCCTAGCTTGGTTACAGACACCTGAGTCTTGTAACCCCCTTGCCTATACCTTGGGTGAGACTTTGCTTACTCGCAGGTGTTTCCGAAAGGGCCAGTAGTTAGGGTTTTGTTGGTGCATTTTTGAAGCGTTGAACCCTGGGTCTGCCCCTATGCCAATAGGAATGCCAAGATTTTTCCCTTTCTTTCTATACTTCTTGGTGAAATCCTGCTAGAATCCTATCTTCTTCCATCACTATAACATCCCAGGCCATCAACACACCTCTATTGGGCAATTCTACCAAAATACCTTCTCTTCTACAACTAGCTATGATACCAATTTGTAACATCCCCAGCCATCAACACCATTGTCGAGCAACGCCACAGAGGAACATACATACATACATATATATATATATATATATAACATGCATTTCTAATGAATTCAAAACAAATAACACAGAGTTACTACTATCATATAGATTCAAATGGAATTGATAGTAATTCATACATGCAACAGAACACATGACAACATTCAAGAATCATAGACATGCGTAACATACATAATTAAGCATGGGAATGATACTTATATTTTAACTGGAGTAAAAACCACCAACTGCGTGTAGACCTTCCAAAAATATCCCAGCCTTATACCACACTACTCATCACTCTCAATAGTAGGTCATCCCAGATCTAGGACTAAACTCCACCGGGCAAGGGATTCCTAGGCTAGGAAAGTTCAATAGGAAAGTCACATAGTTTAAGAGGAAGGATTCTCTCCCAAGAGCCACTTACGCCCATTTCTCACAAACTCTCATTTCCCACATGCTTGTCCCACCTAGGAGTACACACCTTCACTGTCACACAGTCCATCGACTGCTCCACCTCCGTTGCCTTGAGCTTCACCAACAGGCTGGACCAAAATTCTCAGAGCTCTGTGGTAGCTACGAGACTCCTTCCAAGAGAACTCACCTCCTCAACACACTCACTCACTTGGAGAGAGTTGCTCACAGGCCTAAAAACCTACTTCTTCAATCCACAACCACCTCTCTCACCCGAAGAGAGAGTTTCTCATAGGCCTGACAACCTACTTCTTTGACCACAATAGTTAATTCGGGTAAGGCAAGGGATGACTCAGTAAATTACAGAGGTGAAAAATGGTCACGGGTTTAGCAATGGAAAAAATGGATGGAAGTGGGCTTTCTTAGTGCGTGAGTGAAATTTTCAGGAGAGTTAGATAGACTGGTCTAGCATAGCCAAAATTATGAAAGCATGAGCCAAACTCTAGGCATGGACCCCCCTGTGTGTGTGAGCTTTTCCCTTGTGCGTGCATAAGTTCTTAAGTGAGTGAGCAGGTGTGTGAGAGTGCCTGCCTCCCCCCTTGAAACAACAATAATTACCCCTTAAGTCTGCATGTACTTGAGCTGACACTTGTCACTCAGGAAGCACATTCCTTTCCTTTTGGAAGTCACTTGTCCTTCCCCGGGAACTTAGGATAAAAGCATATCATTTTAAACAACCTTTGAAATAATAATAATAAATTATTATTCTCTTGGACTTAAGCCCTTAGGCTTAGCCTCTCTTTCACACCTCTTTTCCCCCTCTCGCTTACCCATCCTAGTGGAGCTTAATCCCCCATCACTCTTTCTTCATGGTCAGTCTACACACAGTGATGTTTTTATATTAATAATATGAATATTTACATGTAAAAAGTAGGCTCATAACCTTTAACACCTAGGCTCTCTGACCTACTAACACATAATCCTACCAACTTATAATTGCTCAGCTCACTAGCCTACAAAATGAGTTTGAAAGTCATAAAACAATTGGGGCTCATCCTTGGGATATTACAATCCCCTCCCCTTATTTTTGCACTGTCCTCAGTGTAACTTATTTACACAGTATCAACAAGATTTTTCAAAATCTTCAAAAAGATGCGGGTATTCTGCCCACATAGAATCCTCATGCTCCCATGTCGTGTCCACAGGACTTCACCAGGTATACTAGACCTTTACAAGACTTATGGCTCGATTCCGGATTTTTTTTTCTCTTTTGGTCCAATATGTGCACCGGATGCACTTGCAAGATGCCTTCTTGCTCCACCTGAATCACATTCTAATCAATAACATGATTAGCATAAGGTATATATTTCTTAAGTAATGAAACATGAAACACATTATGTATAGTCATGGATGCAGGAAATGAAAGCATATATGCAACTGGTCCAATCCTTTCTAGGATTTCAAATGTACCACAATATATGGCTTCTAACTTGGAGCAATCTCCCAGCTTTAGTGAACTTATGTTGGCTTTCACTTTTAAGAAAACATGATCACCCACTTTAAACTCCCTATGGGTTCTATTCTTATCAGTATAACTTTTCTTCTTGTCTTGGGCAACCTTCAAATTCTACTTAATTTTCAGCATTTTCTCTTCCATTTCCTTGAGCAACTCTGGCCCAACTATTTCTCTATCAGCTGGGTTGTCCCAGCTTATTAGGGTGTTGCAATTTTTGCCACAAATGTTTTCCAACATACTCATATTCAATGATGCTTGATACCCATTGTTGTAGGAAAATTATACCAAGTGTAGGTATTCTTCCCATTTAGATGGTTTGTCCATCACATACATCCTTAGCACATTTTTTATCACTTGGTTCACCCTCTCTGTCTACCCATCAGACTCAAGATGATAAGTAGTGTGGAAATTCAGATTCATTCTAAACCCTTTGAATAACCTCTTCCAGAACTTTGAGGTAAATTTTTGGTCTCTATCAGAAACAATTGTCTTGGGGATATCGTGAAATCATGCTACTTCCCTCATATAGATATCAGCAAAATTAGATGACTTGTGATTGGTATTCAATGGAATAAAATGGGAAGCTTTCGTAAGATTATCCACCGCCACCATGATGGAATCATGTTGCTTATTTTTTCTGGGTAATCCTGTGATGAAATCCATTTTCACCACTTCCCACTTCCACTCAAGAATGGGCAATGGATGTAGAAACCCTGCTGGGTGCCTATGTTCAGCTTTGACCTTCTGACAAGCCATACATTTGGCGATGTATTCTGCAATTTTCTTCTTCATACCTAGCCAAAAGTAATGTCTCTTTATTGTTGTAACACACCCACCCTTTTAAAGGAGCTTCTATAGTGTAAATTCTATAAACTTTTGTTTTTTTTCTCCCACACGAACAAGCACCAGGCACAAGCCTCATCCACATGACCACAAGCCTGACAAAAAGGCTCTTTGTGACTTCTGTCATCGGGTGTTCACATACGAGCCAACCTTGACTCACCTAACTCCTGAACTTCCGAACTAGAGCCTAGCCCAACACTAGCTCCATTCCTTAACCTCTATCCATGTGACACCTCGTTATGACTCAGGGCCCAACCCTCAAGTGCTTTGGGACTTCACATATTGTGAAGGTGGAAATTAGTATGTCACCTTTCCTCAAATTCCTGAAATCTGAACTCTCGATGTCAAATCAACGGTCCACAATCTCTCGCGACCCAACAGCTTAGATCAACTCTTCACGAATTGGGACTTTGTGTATCTTGAAGTTGGAGGGTCACTCACCTTCCTTCTCCTGATCCCCAATATCTCCTTGGACAATCAATGGTCCACACGCTCCCCTTGATCGACGGTTGTGATCAAATCGCGAACTCAGACTTCAAGATTTCTCACGAATCCTATCTCTGACTTCCCGAGTTGTGAGTCATTGAAATGTTGATCTCTCACCACGTGTCCCTTCTCAATGGATGACTAGGATTGTTGTGGCTCCTAGCTCCTCAGGTATTCACCTCTGCTCCTTGTAAATCATTCAAGGTACGAATCCTCGAACTCCCAGATCTGCTGCCACCTGTCTTCTGGAAATGGAAGGTTCCAATTAACTTTGAAACTCCAGTACTTCACAAAATTCCACTCTCCTATGCACTTTCAAAGGGTTAGACCTCATGCACTTTCCAACGAATGGGATATGTTCTCTCCATGTGCACAAAATCCGAACTTGCAGATACAATGGTCCAGGTGGGTCCCGAAGGATCCCTAGATCAATGGTCGACATTACTTCGCAACTTCGGGTTTCAAAGGTTTTGGTTGCACCTGTTGTAGGAAAATCTGCCTGCGGACAAGTAGATCGACCTCTAGGGCTTGACCTTGACCCTAGACAG
>CBVK0100184134.1:0-21075 GCA_900067695.1 Picea abies
GTTGGACTAATTCGATTGGCAGGGATGGCCCCCAACTTCCTCAAGGAGAGGGATGAGCAACAACCAGAGGAGGGAGAGGGATATGAGGAAGCTATTGAGAACCTCCATGAGGTGCAGAGAAACCTGGAGGGAATAGCCAAGGGAGTCCCAATGTTGAGAGTCGAGGAGGTCCCACAAAGGTTACAATGTCATGTGGTTGGTGTGCCATGCTATTTTTTTTGGCTACTAAGGTGAGTAAACAACACGATTGTGTGTTCTCATGAGGATCATGTACCTTAGGATGACTAGATGACAATCTCCCTCTTTTTTGTACTACTATGGATGTATCAAGAGAGTCCATCATATATATAGACTTTGTATCACTATGGGCTTTGTAGCCCAATTTTGTATACTATATATTTTTGGACATGATGTATTGGCTATCTATTTACATATACATATGATTTGACTCTTACTTATGGTTTCAAATGATGTGATTGGAAATACATGTTTTTATGTACATGCATGCTTTTGTTAATGCTTAATTAGTGTGACAAATGACAATCTAGCACATAATTAGCTAACAATTCAGCCAATGTGTTTGAACTTTTGCAATTATGATCATAAACAAGATAATCAAAGTGCCTCCCAAAAAGGCATACCCTTAAAAAACTTTCTAAGAAATGTAGGATTTTTAATGAGATAGACATTGTTCAACTGTGATACCACTAACTGTGAATCCAAATGTACAACTAACTTGCAGATGTCGAGAGCAATGGCTTCATATATAATTTTGATGACCACACTATATTTTGCAATGTTGTTGGTTGTAAGACTGAGACATATGCTCCATGAACTCGTTGATTAATGTGTAAGAAAGACGATCACACAAGCAATGGAATTGATGTTCCAGGTACTATGGCTGGTTTCATATGTGAATCCTACATAGACCAGGGTAGACACTGATATCTGTAAATGTGTTGAACCTGCACAGAATAGATCTAGCTAGAAAATACCACATCTAGCTAGAAAATACCACACACATTTGCAGAGATAAATTGAGAGAGAAGAAGGAAGATAGAAAGAATGGAATAATTCTCATTAACCATATTCCACACTCAAAGAGTGAATAATTTACAATATATATAGAATAAATGAGTAACTAATGAGCCATAGTGGTGGTCTAGATTGATCTGGACACACACCAATAGTTACAAGAGTAAAATACCACCTAGTCTAGTATCTCAGGTAGTTATGGGAGTGAACTGCCACCTAGCTGAGTTAACTAGTCAACTAGTCTTCAGTTAACTGACTAAAAAAAGAGTAGTGAGTTGGTGATGATCCCAATGTTTCATGGTGACAAAACCAATGCAACATCTAAACTCAACTCAACTAGTCAAACTAAAGTGTCAACTAAAAGAGAATATTGTCCAGGTGGAATATTCTCCCCTAAAATATAGGAGACTGGATAATGACTAATTATGACTAATAAACAAGGAATAACCTTAGTAAAAAAGAATCCTAGGTGTGTGTGAAGTAACTACAACAATATCTGCAAATCAAGCACCAAGCATAATAATAATCGAACCAAATCAACCACTCGTAAAAAAAAAGCACTCACATCACACAACCACTAAAAATACATTATGTACAAAGCACTATGCAACCTTTTAGCTCATGCATCATAATTTTTGAGATATATCCCATTGTGAGGCTCTGGTAAAGTGTTTCCTTCATAGTCTACTAACATGTAGGCCCCTTTCTATAATACACGACTAACAATGTAAGGATCATGCAATAGGGACTCAAGTTTTCTTGCACCTAACTTATCATGATCTTGATCATAGACCAAAACCAAGTCACCTTCCACAAAGACATTAGGTTGTACATTTTTATCATATTGAGATTTGACTCACTTTTTATGATTCTCTTTGGCCATTGTTGCTTTAAGATTATCTTAATCTAGACAGACCAAATATAAGAGACATTATTCCTTAGTAGAAGTTTTGGGAAATAGTTCTACAACTATTTTTAATGAATGTATTTCACATTCAATTGGAAGTACTGCCTCTATCCCATCAACGAGTTGAAACGATGTGAAATCAATGGTTGTTTTAGTTGAGGTCTGGTATGCCCATAATGCCAAGAAAAACATTAAGTGCTAGTTTTATTTTTTATTTTTTATGTTTCCCCACCATGCATTGTATCATAGTCTTTAAAACATGATTGATGGCTTCAACCTAACCATTTGGCTAAGGATAGTAAGGAGTTGAGTTATCAGGATGAAAACCCAAATCAACTGCTAGTTTGGTGATCATATTGTTGTGAAAATGAGACCCATGATCCATAAAAATAGTTTTAGGCACCCCAAATTGAGCTATGCTGTGATTGAATACAAACAGATCCACTGTGGTGCTATCATTGGAATACATAAGAATAAATTTGACCCACTTGGTAAATTAATCAATGGCCACAATGATGTAACCATGGAAGGCTTACAAGTCATAAAATCAATCCCCCAATTTGCAAAGGGTCCATATTTTCTGAGTAAAAACCTAGCAAGGGTGACATTTCTGGACTATAGTCATACAATCTTTAAAGATCGTTGGACAAAAGTATCCCACACATAAGATTTTATTGGTCATGGAAAGACTATAAAGATGAATACCACATGTTTCAGCATGGAAATCATTCAAAACATGCTTAGCTTCTTCATGGACAAGACATCGACGCAATATCATATCTACCCCATGTCAAGAAAGTGTGTCGCCAATGATGAGGTAAATTTTGGCTTGGTGGTGTATATGCCAGCACTCATATTTGGATAATTGAGGGTTAAATTGTTGGGTTTGAAGATATATTAGGACATCTCTGTATGAGGGATCAAAAGAGTCAACAAGGAATAAAAAATCATTAGGAAATGAATCATTAACCATAGTTTCTTCACTGACTCTGGGAAGCTCAGACATTAATTTTGTGAAAGCTAAAGACTTCTTTTATTTTGAACTCACAAACTATAGATCAAAATCTTGTAAGATGACAATCCAATTAGATTATTTCCCCCCAAGTATTTGATATCGGGTCAAGATATGTTGCATTAGGTTGGAGTTTATGATGAAAGTAGTTTTCTTAAGTAGAAAGCAGTGCTTAAGGGGTTGAAAAACATGAATAATTTCCAATGCCAACTTTTCCACATGTGAATAACATAATTCAGGGCCAACTAGACCCTTACTAAGATAGTATACCACATGATCCTTCTACGAACTGTCCTCTTGGACAAATTCCATAACAATGGTCAATTCAAATGCTGCGATATAGAGTAAAAGGTCCTAACTATAGTCTGAAGGATTTAGTAGTGGAGATGATATCAAGGTTTTTTTCAAATTTTCAAATGAATTTTATACTTGGTCACCCCACACAAAAAGGTACACCCTTCTTTAAAAGGTGTATGAATCCTTTTGTTATCTCATCGTAATTCACTATGATTCAATCTTTGCAATTTTTTTTCCTTCCCTTGCAAAATTTTAGGTTGGCTTAGATTATGCAGGGGAGGAAACTAGACTATTGCCTCAATCTTCAAAGGATCAACCATGATCTTGAACTTGGACATGAATATCAGTAATTGCCCAAAAATCACACAAAAGATACACTTATATGGATTCAAATGAATGCTATAGTATCAACATTGGGTGAAGACAACCTACAGATGACTAGGATGATCATCATGTCACTTTGATTGAGCATCCAAATCATCCAAGTATGCCTCAACAATATGTTTGATGTTGTGCAAATCTTATGACACGGACCACTAGAATATGGCCAGAATATTTTAAGACCAAATGAAAGTTTCCTATAAGACAAAGTACCCCAAGGACAGATGAAGGTGGTATTGTGCTAGTCTCAGATTTTATTTGTATTTGATTATATCCGGAGAATCCATTCATGAATGAAAATATTTCACTTCCAACACATTCATCGATGATTTGATCAATGATTGGGGTAGGATAAGTATCCTAAGGAGAATCCTTGTTCAAATCCCTATAATCAATGTAGACCCTAATAGTGCCTTGTTTCTTTGTCGCTGTAACGAGATTGAATACCCATTTGGTCAACGAAACTAGACAAATGAAGTTGGCACAATGTAAGATTTCAACCTCCACTTTGATGGAAGTCTCCTTTCATGGATTTATTTCCCATTGATTTTTCCAAACATGTTTGGTTCTATCATATGGTTTGATCTCATGCACGGAAATCATGTGAACTTGGAAGGTTAACAACCCAAAAGGATGAAGTGTAATGAACAAATTCCATAGCCTATTGGATATTTTGATCAATGTGAGATGATGATGCCTGGATTTATCGATAGGTATTATCTACCACACTCAATGACATACTAGCCCCAATTAAATCAACTGCCAAAAGGTTAAGTACTCCCCAAGAATCCAAGGAACCCCATGATTAAATAACACCTGGAGATATCATATAGATAGGAGATGTATTAGAAGAGTTTAATGGTGGAGGCAGGGTAAATGTACCCATAAATGATGAATCCTTGAACATGCCCACACCAAAATTTTCATACCCACTCATGGAACTACTGATGAATGGGATGTTCATACCATTTTTAGCTATGGAATCGAGCATTCCATAGGCTTATTGATTGATAGTAACCCTTTTCCTTTCACAAGGAAAGTGAAGAACTCTAAACACCAAGGAAACTATGGCTTTCATCGTGTAGAACTAAATATGCCCTAACAAAAGGTTGTAATCTAATAGGGGCATCAACTACTTCAATTTTAATTGAAACAATCTTTCCACCTAAATCCATAGGAAAGGAGAAAATGATTCCATGAGAATTGAATGTGTGGCCATTGAATTCCTTCAACATGGTGTTTGACTATACAAGCTCTAGAGAACCAATAGATCTCCAACATGAAAAGGAAATGATGCAAGTGGAGGCTCCTTCACTAACAACTATTCAGAAGATATTAAACCTACATAAAACTATTTCTATAGCGAGAAAACCCCTCTACGAACTACACCAGGGTTCTAAAGTGCAGGCAGAGCTAACCGTCTAAAGTCTCCTACTTTTAACAACTATCCCGTCATTACCTCACAATCATACATAAAAGACAAAGTATAGGGATCCGGTAGGCATACCTTAAACTCTGCGTCTGGTGTCGATCCCTTTGCGCTTAGTTGTTTCTTGACTGCAGATCTCCTCCCAAGGCCAACCTGCATTCACCAAAAGACAAACAAGAAACTACAATCATGCATTCTATATAAGTATTAGTGGGTTATAAATCATAACAAAAATGTAAACAAATCATAAAGATTTAAGACATCATTTGGAGGGACGAAAAAAGTATTTCTTTATATTAATCTCACAAAAGTCGTTTACAATATGAGATCGACAATTGCTCCTCGAACTTGGTCCCGGGCTCCTCTTCACCATGCACCAACTGCTTCCACATATTATTCTCCTCTTCAATTCTCTCTAGGGAACTGGCAAGGGTTTGCAATGGAGGAAGAAGGAATTCTGGCTCAAACTCACAATGTGGTTGCAAAATATTGGGGCAAAGGGGGAATACTGAATTGGGCAGAGTTTCTATGCTCTCATGCTTCCCTTTGGAATGGGACCCCAACACCTTCTTTTATAGGCCAAAAGAGATAGTAACATTTGGGGTGATTGGATATGGGTGGTCAAATGGTTAGGTAACGGCCCGAAAACCTGTATCCCTTTGCAATTTTCATTTTTCGCGCTTTTTTGTGAGTGTACACGGGCTGTAGTGGTGCAGGGCACGTACACCTTCCAAAAAATGGTTTTTTAGAAGATCTGTTCAGTGATGGCTTGGAAAAGATAGCAAGTAAGATGGCGTGATGCCAGGTATGCATGTCTGGTGCAATTTAGGGTTATAACAGATGCCCCCTAATGTGTGAGGTCAAAAGAGCATTTGATGGCCGAAATACATTACAAATCTTCACCAACTTAAGAAGCGAGTGAGCCCAGGGACTAGAGTTTAGGAGGTGCCATCTTCAAAATAACAATTTGTCTCACCGAGGTGGGCATACCCATGCTCGGGATGAAATAAAAACATGGCTGCCAATCAAATACACTGCAGATCCATGTCATATAACTATATAAAGTGTAGCCGCGAGCTGTACACAGTGGATCTACATCTCAAAATCAAAAGATATACATGTATAGTATCCATCTTCAAGAAGCCAATGACGCTTGATGGCTGGATATGAAGTCTTCAGAGATCAAGCAACAACTTCAAAATCTTCAAAACTCGGGTAAGAGTGTAATATCAGTGTACGACTTCACTACCCAGAGGTCTTCGATGGCTCATCTGGAACAGACAAGAGGATCTTGGTGATCAGGTAGAGAACTTCATTGATTTTGAGCAAGGAATTGATTGGACTTTCAGGGTGGCCGGGCATGAGGACAAGAGACAAAATGCAAAAGGGCTGACTCAAGTTTAGTAAAAATTCCCTTGGACAAAAACAAGACAAAATATGAGACTAAGGCAGCATGGCATTGACATAAGTTCATGATGCAGGAGGCAACATGAACTCTCCATATGTTTGGAAGGATAACCAAACAGAGGAGGACAGATCTCTATGTAGCGAGAACAACTTCCTAAGGTCATATTGAATCCTAGAGCTTGACGAACAACAAAAGGATGTGCTTTGTCTAAGGGCGACTCATTGTGCTGTCAACAAAAGAAAATACTTTTCCCTTCCTCTTTTTGGGGTATATTTGATTTTTTTTTTGTCTTTTTCAATAATTTTGGAAATCTTGAAAAATAATAAAAGAATGCCACGTCACAAAGGAGGAACGAGTGTTGCAGACATACTAGTTCCAAGTGCAAGGAACACACTGATGCTCAGAGCAAGGGGACATATGTAGGAAAAGGACACTTGGGAAAAATCCTCCATGGGTCAAGGTGTCAAGACGCAGAGGCAAAGTGATACAAAGCTTGCACATAAGGCATGCTTCAGATGGTTCAGTTGAGAGCAACATGGAGCCAACATTAGGCCAAAGACGCAGGAATACAAATACTTTAATAAGACACTATGATAACATCCTTAGATGTAATTTTAATGAGCCTTGAGAAGGTAATCTCGACGGTTTTTCATTTTTAGAAATTCTGAAAAAGCGTAAAAGGAGACTCCACTGGGGAACCTTTTTTGAAGGTAGTCTAGTCATTTCGAAAAAGGGGTAAACTAGCACATAACAAACGTCTATTCAAAATCATTTTAACGAGTGTGAGAAAGACAAGATCACTCGACAATCTTTTCATATTTAAGGAGTCTGAAAAGAGATTAACTATGGACTCCGTAAGGGATGTTCTTCTTGACCAATATAACGAGCATGAAGAAACAAGGTCACTCGACAATCTTTTCAATTTTAGGGAGTCTGAAAAGAGCTTAATTATGGACTCCGTGGGGGTTCCTTTTTCATAAATTTAGTCCCTTAGGCTCAAAAAAGGGGTAAAATTATACCTGAGGGTACTCTTCTAGGGATCCAAAGCCTCTAGAGTATACCTTTGTTCGTACAGTTGACCGTCTGAACCAAAAAAGGGGTAAACTACCACCGGATAGATGTGACTTCAAATTTCAATTTAACGAGCATGAAAGGCCCCAAGATCGCTCGACAATCTTTTCATGTTTAGAGGGTATGAAAAGGGCTTAAAAGAAGACCCGTGGGGGCTACGACTCATGTATGCAACTGGTTCAGGTAAAGCCCGCTGCTAGGCTCGGACCAAGAGTCTCTTTGATAGTCAACTTGGAAAGTCTCCCAAAAGGGAAGAAAACACAAACCACGATGTAAGTCCTCCCGCGGTATAGAAATCGTAGTCATGGCTTCAAGGATAGCCTCATCTGAAGGCAATTCAAAATCCAAGAAATCACACAAACGAGGGTCGACAGTGCCAAAGAGTGATGTAAACTAACCATACTCCATATGACGATGGAAGTTCTGGCCAGGACTGGCAGAGTCTATCAGCAAAGAATCATGAGCACGAGGGCTTGAGGATCTACAAACAATGAGATTAGACTCAAAAGGATACTCAAGCCCACTTGGACCAAGAGAGGGAAGCAAGGCCTCCCATGCCCCCATTGGATAAACCAATGGATCAATTGTTGAGACCAAGTATCGAGAGGGAACACATGATTGCACCGGTTCCTACTCAGAAGCAATTGAACACCGAGGATAAGATGCCACATAATTAACCTATGGCGGGGTAGAGTCTACACGAACGCTAGGAACATATAAAGGGGTAGTCTAAAATAATGATGAATTAGGATGGTGATTATCATATGCGAGTTGGTTGATAGTGACAATGCTTCCATTGTGAGGGAAATGCATCACCCGGAAGAGCATAGACACTACAACATTCATAGCATATACATAATCACGCCCGAGAAGCATATTGAAATCTAATGGGCCTTGCCCCACTATAATGAGATAGGAAACTGAGGAAGAATCCCCAAATATTCACTAGGACATCTGTCAAAAGCCAACAACTCATGTGAAGCAGACACAAGCTTGGGAGATCCCAAGACTTTCCAAACCAAGGAGGATAAAATACTTGCAGAGGCTCCCTCATCCACAATACATCAATAAATGTTTGTTGAATTAACTACAACCCTTATTTGAAAAGGTGCGGTAGAAGGAAGACAAGGCTCAACAAGGTCATTCCACTCAAAGGAAACCATCCTAGGGCTTGGAGGAGGTGTGCTCGAAACGAGTGGAATGCCCCCTTGTTCTGAAAGTATTGAACCAGAAATGCTAAAAACATAGTCGGTAGAGACGTCACTCCCCAAAATAAGAGTGGGATCATTCGATGACTGCATCGGCATGACCACTTTCGCAACCAATGGCTGAATAAGCTGCGGGACTACATGGTCTAAAGGCACCTCACCCTGCAAAAGAGGAGTGGGATCAGCCGATGATTGCATCGGCATGACCACTTTCACAACCAATGGATGAATAGGCTGTGAGACTACATGGTCTAAAGGCACCTCACCCCCCAAAAGAGGAGTGGGATCAGCTAACGACTGCATTAGCATGACCACTTTCTCAGCCAATGGCTGAATAGGATGAGAGACTACATAGTCTAGAGGCACCTCACCCCTCAAAAGAGGAGTGGGATCAGTTGATGACTACATTGGCGTGACCACTTTCTCAACCAATGGTTGCATAGGCTGAGAGACTACATGGTCTAAAGGCACATCACCCCTCAAAAGAGGAGTGGGATCAACCGATGACCACATCGACATAATCACTTTCTCAACCACTAGTTGAATAGGCTGACAGACTACAAGATCTAAAGGCACCTCACCCCTCAAGAGAGGAGTGGGATCAACGAATGACTGCATCAACATGACCACTTTCTCAACCAATGGTTGAATAGACGGTGAGGAAAACTCAAAAGACTCAGAATCAGAAGAGCTTACAGATAGGAACCACAATCTTTGTACCTCTGGAATGCCAGGGCATAAATGAGTAAGCTAATCTCCCTTGCAAAGATTACAAGGGAACTTAGGCTTACATCCTATCCGTCTATGTTTCTCAACAGAATTAATGCCCCCAGCATGACTAGAAGTGGTTGGTTGCACATCTCCAACATGACTTGCAAAGGTTAGTGATGGGTCGATAACATGACTTGCAGAGGCTACAGACCTATTACCAGTATGACTAGCAGTGACTGGACTTTTCCCCCCAGCATAACTTGCAAAGGGTGAGTGTGTGCCCCCAGCATAACTTGTAGAGGCTGGGTGCTAGTCTTCAACGTGACTTGCAGAGGTTGTCGACCTATCTCCAACATGACTAGCAGAGGTTGGTGATTTCTTCTTCCTATTCTTCCTCTTTCTATTTCATTTAGACTTCCGGTTACTAGTAACTGTACTTTCACCAGAGGTGGGAGAAGGAGGAGGAGAAGACTTTGCTGACGAAGAAACATCAAAAGGGTGCCCATGACTTAAGGTGCTTAACTGAGAAGCATCAATAGCATTTAGGACATTTGGAATGGTACCCAACCAAACCAGTAGTCCCACATTCAACCCAGGAATGTACAAAGTGGCCATAAAAGGGACACCAACGTTTCCAAAGAAGGGAAAATCACAAGAATCCCCTTGTGAAGGGGCTCCTTGGTTGGTATCGCCGAGAAATTTAGCCATGAAGATCTTATGCATAGGTTCTCCCTTTTCAAGATCGTTCAAGTCCGTAAAAGTCTCACACAATGACTCTGGCGAACCAGTGTTATCAAAACAATGCCTATAAAAAGGCGGCTCCACATTTCTAAGGGAAGATTGAAAAGTCCTCTCAATTGGCGAAGTGGGCGGTCTACCACCCTAGGTCAGAGACCCAAATCCACAACTGACTAACTCACTATGGAAAACTAGGGAGCATAGAACACACACTAAAAGTTCCTAAAGGAAAATCAAGCAAACGACTAACTAGTTGGAAGAACAGTTACACCAACCAACACTAGAGCAACTTACCGGTGCAAGTGCAACTCGAATATGGAAGCACCCTCTGGGTATAATCTGCAAAGTGTGGCCGATGTCCACCCTAGGTACTGCGGTATACCCCCGCGGTCACCTGTGTAAGTCCCTAAAATAAAGGCAACTAGGTTTCCAGGTCGTGAAAAATCACCAGGCAGGTACAGTCGATAGTCAGGTGGACCGCAATGAGCAGGGTATCAAGCCCGAAACCTATCAAGGGTATCAAAAGCAAGTGTTTCGGAAGATGAATGAGGACCTCAAACATATTCGAGACCCATGAAGCCCCGTGGCAAATGTGATCAATGAAATCCCAAGACAAGTCCTCTATATGCATTCCCCACTACGTTTGGTCCAGATTTGGAGGGGTTATCTCTGCTACCTTTCCGCACACAACCTCATGTTTAGCCCCTATGTTAGAGGGGGGTCCCAGATAATTTCCACGTTACTGGACTTCTATGATCCTTAGCACAAACTCGTATGTTTGTTTTATAGCCTTGAAGAGTTTCCTCTCCAACCTAAATCAAGGCTCTAGCCTAATCAACCTAAATCAAGGCTCTAGCCTAATCTAGTTGATGGACCCTACCAACATAAAGTCTAGTAAATTTTAATTAGCGTTCTTTTTACTGGCTTGATTTACTCAAAATGGTATGGTAGTGCAACTGATGGTGTTAAGACTCTTGTGAAAAATGATGAAACTTATATGAACACTGGCAAAGAATGATTTTTTTTTTTTTTTTGAAATGCTTTTAAGAAATGCTTTTAAGATGAGAAGAAAACACAACACTATGCTAATTTCTTTTCTTTTTCAAATAACAATGCAAAGAAAATGCCAGGAAAGAAAGAGATCTAACAAAATAAGTTTTTTTTTTTTATATTTTCTTCCAATCAAAGTAGAAATAACAAAATATTCTAAAAGAAACTGATGAAACTGATAAATTTCAAGCTAAAAATAAGTTTAAAAAGCTAGGAAACACAAAAAATCTTTTAAATGAAAAATCAAGCTATGCTAGAATACAAACTAGGCTAAAATTGCTTATGACAGAGACCAGAAAGAAATAAGAAAAACCTGGGAAGTAAAAACTTGACAGGGAAGAGGATGATTGCCTCCTCAAAAGTTTCTAGATAGACACATGACTGTCACCTCAACAACCAGCATATGCATGCGGACTGCCCAAATACAGGACGCACATGCATGTGTGTAGGCCCACTATAGGCCATAGGTGCCTCTATTTCTCTTGAAAAGAAGCAAGACAGACGGCTAAGCTCAGGTAGGGAGTACTGGTATTGAGAACTAGAATCCCTTGAAGACACAGAAACTTACTTTGATAGAAAAAGATGCAAGGAAAAAGTTGATCTAAGGTTTTTATCTGACTATGGATTGTTCAATCAGAGACCTCGAAGGACCCAGAAGATCCCTGAGAAGGATCACTTCTATAGGGGAGACGATGACTGCCTCTTCCCGAGAAGGATTCCCTGGGTTCTTAGACACACAACTAGCACTTCATCAGCAAGCGTATGCACGCGGGTTGTGTGAATGTAGGGCACATGTACACGTATGAAGGCCTTATACAGGCTGTGTGTACCTCTATGAATCCCGAAAAGAAAATGCAACCAAGCAAAGAAAGCAGGGAGTACTGGTATGGAAGACCAGAATCCCTACTAGCTCAGACTCTTGTAGAAACTCAGAAAAAAGGTGATGAAATCAATTTAAAACTACCAAAATTATCCCCAGAAAACCTGAGAGAAATCCCCAGTATGGTCGCCAATTTTGTTGTGAGTGGGAAATCCCCCTACGAACTAGCACTTAGGGTTTTATCATGCATGCAGAAAAGACCTAAAGATTCCTACTTTTTACCATCATCCCAGACCTAATCCCCATTATTCTTAAACAAATACACAGTTAAGATCAAGTGAGCATACCTTATTTCCAACGTTTGATATCGATCCCTCTTCATGCTTGGTCGCTCTTTGACTGCAACTCTCCTCCCAAGGCTAACCTGCATTCACAAAGACAAACAAAGAACTCCACATGCATTTGATATACAAATTAACGGGTTAGAGATTTAATCAACATGTACGCGATAAATAATGACAATCTCATATGGCAGGACGGGAAAAGTACTTCTTTATTATTAACTTCACTAAAGAAACTTACAATGATGAAGTCGGACACTCCTCCATGAATCCAGTCCTGAGCTCCTCTTTTACTGTGCACCAACTGCTAACACACTTGCTTCTCTTCTTCGTTGAAATCACAAAATGGTTGCAGAATCTTGGGCAGAGGGGAATACGAATTCGGGTAGAGTTTCTTTACTATATTTTTCCTCCTTTCAAATGGGACCCCTACCCCTTCTTTTATAGGCTAGAAGGAGCTAGGTATTTGGTCGAATGACCAGACATGCATGGACGAAAGGTTTAGTTAACTTTCCCAAAGCTGTGTGTTCTGTCATAAACTTTCCTTTTTTCGTGCTTTTGAAGGTCCACACGGGTTGTAGTGGGTCAGCTAGCATGGACACTGTAGATACACACGGGTTGTAGTGGAGCAGGGTGCGTGGGCCTTTAAAAATGGAGTTTTTTAGAAGAGTTGTTCAGTAGTGGCTTGGAAAAGAAGGAATATGAGATGGCCTGATGTTGGGTAAGCATGTTTGGTGCAAATTAGGGTTATAACAACAATCCTCCCGAACTCGCAAAATCTGAACTACGATAAATATCTATGGCTCCCAACAAATGTTGAGATCTACGGTCTCCGTTTACTCTACAATCCAAGCTTCGAGACTACAGGTATCTTTACAACCCAACCCTTCAAAATCTCCAAACACTGAATTGGCGGAGGCTAGATATGCTCTCCACGTGTCCCTCTTCGAGAAATGAACGAGATCAGCTTCGGCCTTCGGGAGTTCTCAACCTAAAGTGACATATGCCTTGGTTCCTCCAGAGTACCAAATCTCCGAACTCTGAGATCTGTTGACACATGGCTCTCTACGCCGATAATTAGGATTCATTCTGGAATTCAAAACTTTGGGAAGCTTGCACACTTCCACAATCACACTCCTACTCTTCTAGATAACCAGACTTCCGAACTACTTTGGATCTGTGGACACATGTCCCCACAATCAGACTATCCAGATCTTCTCCTATTCTTGAGATTTCAGGAAACTTGCTTCCTTTGCACACAATGCACATAAACCTCTGAATACTCGAAGTCCGAAGGAATTTAGGAGTTAACACCCATGTTACTTTCCCAAATCTAATGGCTAGGAAAGGTTTAACTCCTCCTTGGGTGGATCTCATCCACTTGACCTCGAAAATGAAAGGATTATTCCCTTCAAAGATTATGGTCGCTCTTTCTCCTAATATTTTAACACTCAAATGATTTGGGTCTCCGACGTACACCTTCCACTTCACAGGAAACTTGACACTTGAAGATTTTTTTTTAAGAAATCTTCCCACTCACTCTTTGTGTCTGTCTTCTTCGAGACTCCTCAACACTTTGACTAAGTGTTGCCCCTCTGCACACCTTGCAAGGGTCTTCTCGAGATTCTATACTCCATTGAGTATACGTGCACTCCTTGCACTCGCTCTGTACAAATTCACGTTATCTCTTTTGAGCTATCGAGTCTACAAACAACTCTTCCTTCACACTCCTTGCATGGCTACTTTTCACTCCTTGCACCAGTATTTCAGAAGAGAAACAATTGAAACTTACATAAAACTACAGGTTTATTTAATTAACCATAAAATGCACATACATGCATAAAAACACAAAAATCAAATAACACACATTACCTAATTAACTCATGGATATGCAATCTAAGAATTTGAGAACAATCTCCCTCTATTATATTCATTCAAAAACATATTCTTACAAAGAGTTTTTGTATCTCTTCAATTTCTCCTTGACAACAATTCACAATAAAGTTCAACAACTTACCAATGTTATATTTTTAGCTCGGGAGGTACTCTGCATGTTTTGTCTTGTATGCGGATGTTACCTAATATTTACAGTACCAAGCACTTAACTATGTAATAGGTTTTTATAAAGTTGTAAAGTGGTTCTTTTATTAAAGTGACTTTTTAATAAAGTGTACCTTCTAATTTTAAAGTGATTTTATTGTCATAAATCACTTATGTAATAAAGTGAAATCACTTTAATATTTCAAGTGATTCATTTTGGAGGGAATGGATCATGACCCTTGATCTTGGAAAAGGCAAGATCTAATATTGGCCTTTGGATTTAGGGTTGGGGAAGGTGAAAAGACACTTTGGAGGGAAAATGTCATTTTCAAATTTATAAAAGAATGCATTGGGTAGTGTGCAAGACACATCTAGAAGCCAAGAGGAGTTGAGTGAGAGATATTTTCTGAGTAAGCTTGAGAGAGGAAAGTGAGCATCTTGGCAGACACATTTCCCAAGGTGAAGGAGGACACAAATCCCAAGGTGATTTTATGTGTGTGTGTTGTTCCATTTTCTGTGCTGGGTCATACTGTACGGATCTATACAGTTTGTACAGTAGGAAGTTTGGGCATGGTTTTTGAGGCTTCCTTTGGCACAAAAACTGAGGCATTTTCTAGAGTTCTTATTGATGTTGTTGGGTTGTACTGTGTAGGTCATACAACACTCTGTTGGGCACAATTTTTTATGCACAAATTTGGAGGAGGCCGTACAATTGTACAGACTCGAGCACGTTTTCCAAGGCATAAATTTTGGGGACTGTTTCTTTGTGGTTGTGAGGTATTTTCCTTGGCTGGAAATGTGTATTTGCTGCTATAATGTACTTTCCTGAAAGTTGAATAATCTCTCTCTCTCTCTCTCTTTGGGTTTCCCAACATTGGGGTTTTCCCTGGAATTTGCCTAAATTTCTGAGTTTTATGGGTTGATGCCGACTGTGTTTATTTCCACTGTTATTTTGGTTATTGCTAGCGGGGAAACCCCCCCTATGGATACACCAGGGTTTACAATGTAGGTAGATCAATAACCATTTAAAAGTTTCCTACTTCTCTAACTATGCCAAAAATATTCCAGACTCATGCATGAAAGACAAAGTGATAAGTATCAGGTAGTTGTACCTTTTACTTCGTGTCCAGTGAAGATCCTCTTGTTCTTGATAGCTCCGCTGACTGCAACGGTCCTCCCAAGGCTGACCTACATTCATAAACAGATAAACAGATAAACAAGAATCTACAAACATGCATTTCATATATAAATCATGGGTTAGATGTTAGAATAAAACATAAATCTAATGCAAACATTCGACACATCATATTTTGGGATAGGAAAGTACTTCTTTTATTGATAATACAATGATCGCTTACAACAAAGTCAACTACTACTCCGCGAACCTGGTCCAGGATCCTCTTCACCAAGCTCTAAGTGCGCCTCCACATATCTTTCTCCTCTCAACCTCTCTATAGGGAAATGGAATGGGTTTATGATGGAGGGAAAAGGGAAAAATGGGGAATTCTGAGGCAATTCTCACAAGATGGCTGCAATTTCTTGGGGTAAGGAGGGGATGTGAAACGAGCAGAGTTTCATTGTTCTTATGTCTATATGTGGAATGAGACCCCAAAACCTCCTTTTATATGACAAAATGATGGTTATTCAGTTGGGTGATGAGCTATAAGTGGTGGAACAGTTGGGAAACTACCCAATAGCCCGTAATCTCAACGAATTCCTTGCAAAGTTTTAAATTTTACAACTTTTTCGAGTATACGCGGGCTATAGTGGCGCAGCTAGGGTACATACGTGAGCTGTAGTGGTGCAACAAGCGTACATATGCGGGTAGTAATGGTGCAGGGCGCGTACATATTCAAAAATATGGTTTTTAGGAAGAGAAACTCAGTGATGGCTTGGCAAAAATAGCAAGTAAGAGGGCCAGATGCTAGGTATGCATGTGTAGAGAAATTTAGGGTTATAACAGATGCCCACTAATGTGTGAGGTCATAAGAGAATCTAATGGATGAAATACATTACAAATCTTCACCAACGTACGAAGCAAATGAGCCTGGGACCAAAGTTCGGGAGGTGCCATCTGCAAAAATAACAATTGTCTCTCTGAGGCGGGCATACCCATGCTCGGGATGAAATAAATCATGGCTACCAATCAAATACACTGTAGATCCATGTCATATAATTATATAAATTGTAGCCACGAGTTATACACAGTGGATCTACATCTCAAAATCAAAGATATACAAGTATAGTATCCATCTTCAAGAAGCCAATAATGCCTGATGGCTGGAGATGAGGTCTTCAGAGCTCGAGAAAGAACTTCAAAATCTTCAAGACACAAGTAGGAGTACAATGTGAGTGTATGAATTCACTACCCAGAGGTCTTCGATGACTCATCGGGAAAAGACAAGAGGATCTCGATGATCAGGCAAAGAAATTCATTGATATCGAACAAGGACTTGATTGGACTGTTGGGATGGTTGAACATGAGGTCAAGAGACAAACTACAGAAAGGACAACTCAGATTGGGTGAAACTTCCATTGGACAATATCACGACAAATGATCAGACTCAGGCAGCATGACATTGACATAAGTTCACGATGCAGGAGGCAACACAAACTCTCCATGTGTTTGGAAGAATAACCAAACAAAGGAGGACACAACTCTATGTAGCGAGAACAACTTCCTAACGTCACATTAGATCCAAAAGGTTGACGAACAAACAAAAGGATGTGCTTTTTCCAAGGGCAACTCATTGTGCTGCCAAAAAAGAATATATATTTCCCGTCCTCTTTTTGTTTTTTGTTTTCTTTTGTCTTTTTCAGTATTTTTAAAGAGCTTGAAAAAGAATAAAATAATGCTATGTTACAAAGGAGGAATGAGTGTTGCAAGAATACTAGTTCCAAGTGCAAGGAACACACTAATGTTCAGAGCAAGGAGATATGTGCAGGAAAAGGACACTCGGGAAAATTCCTCCATGGGTCAAGGTGTCAAGACGCAGAGGCAAAGTGATACAAGGCTTGCATATAAGGCACGCTTCAAAGGTTCAGTTGAGAGCGACATGGAGCCAAAATTTAGGCCAAAGATGCAAAGATGAAAATGTGATTAATAAGACACAATGAAAACCCCCTTCAATGTAATTTTAATGAGCCCAGAGAAGGTAAGCTCGATAGTTTTTTCATGTTTAGAGAGTCTGAAAAACGTAAAAGAAGACTCCACTGGGGTGTTGGTCACTATAATTGCTTAATTAATTTCAAACAACCAAGTGAAACATAAATTATCAACCCAGGGAAGTCTTTTGTTTCAAAGGTAGCCACGCACTGTATATGCTCAATTCCAAAAGCACTTAGTGTTGTAGTAAAGAAAATTATTCTATCTATACTTGCTGGGATGAACTGAAGCTCTGAATTAAATCACAGGAAAGCAATCTCCCTATTGCAATTCTTTATAATTCAAGTTAAGAATCTTGGATTACAATTAAAATAACATTGCAATGGGTAAGAACAACTGTCTTGCAATCAGAGAACAGGACCCTTACTCTCAAACAGAGACTCAGTACTAACACTCTTTCATGAAAGCAATAATGCAGAAAACAATAAACTCTATCTAACAGAAAACAAAGCACTTAGTTCCTTTCTGTCTAAGCAGGAGCCTTGAGCCTTACATCTGTTTAGCACACTTGTGAGATTGAGGTCTACAGAGAACAGGGCAATCTGATTCCTTCCTTTCTGAGCAGGGATCTCTAACCCAGTTTCTGGCTAACACGGGAAAGTATGCAGTGAATAGGATGTTTTTGGTTCCTTCCTTTCTAAGTAGGAACCTTTAGTCCAATCCCTGGCTAACACACTTGTGGGGGTAAGGAAACCTACAGAAGGTGAGGTGTTGTGGTCCCTTCCTATCTGAGCAGGGATCTCTAACCCAGCTTCTGACTAGCACACTTGCAGGGATAAAGGGAATCTATAGAAGACAAGGTGTTGTAATCCCTTCCTATCTGAGCAGGGATACTTTAACCAAATCTCTGCTAGCACACTTGAAGCATTAAACGAATTCTACAGAGGATATGATGTTCCGATCCCTTTCTGTCTGAGCAGGGACCTTTAACCAATTCCCTGTTAAGATCATCACACAAGATTGTTGACGAAAAGAATTACGAATTCCATTCAATAACTAAGACAGAGTCAGTAGTGTTTCAGCAAACCAGAATTCATTAAANNAATCCATCAAACAGTGTTTCAGCAAATAACAGTCAAACAAAATATAAACAGGAATTAAAAAATCACACTTCTAACTAAGGGGTGAATCTTGTGAAGAAGGTGGGCCCTCCCTTCTCACAAGATTCCCTTGAAACGGGAGAACTTAGAGACGAATGATCAAAGCAGTCTTCTATTCATCTGTTGAAAATATCACATTACAATTTGGAAAGATTGAACACGTCCCGCTTCTCTGAAGTTCTTAGCACATCAAAACTTGGATTCCTCGAATGGTGATTTCTCCTGAATTTAAAGGGAGAATCCCATCGATACAATCATTACAAAGCAGATCTGAATCCTATACTAAATCATATCTTCTTTCTAAATTAGTATAGGGTGTCCTATTCTCACGCAACTGACTGCTAATACAGGAGCTGAACGAAGCATTGCTGTTACGGCTGGTGTAACAACTTCTTTTCATAGTTGCTGATGTTGTTTCAGCATCGCAATTCACGGGTTGTTTCAGCCACGTGAATTGCGCCCCTTTGTCTGTGTCGGCCTTGACTGCTAACTGTCAGGGCTCGTGTTTCAGCATCGTGGCGGTCTCCTTTGTGTCTCAGCATCTGCACTTCTGAACTGAGTGACAGCTCCGTGTTTCGGTATCTGCATCCCCGAACTATGTAGCTGCTCCGTGTTTCGGAATATGCGCCCTTAGACTGTGTAGCAGCTCCGTGTTTCAACATATGCATCCTCAGGCTGTGTAGCAGCTTCGTGTTTCAGCATATGCATCCTCGGGCTGTGTAGCAGCTTCGTGTTTCAGCATATGCATCCTCGGGCTGTGTAGCAGCTTCCGTGTTTCAGCATCAGTTCAACAACGCCTTTAGACAGTTTTGTGTTTCATCATCGGCCTTGAATACAATTCTGCAAATATGGACACTTATGTACTTCTAATCAATGGTTAAGTACGAGAGTAATGTAAAATATCATGCAAAATAGATTAAACATGTAGTGATGAGAAAGGACGTTATATACCTTGGAATGGTCAGATGAAATGATAGTATAAGTCTAAATATAGGTGATGAAGGGTATAACAATGGCAAAAAGTATGGGCAAAAAGGGTACATTGTGTGGTCCTAACATCCCCCCTAGCTCAAGGTGTTGCATGTCCTCAGGAAACTTACTCTGAATCGGAGTCTGGATACCTACTCTGATCATGTAAATTACTCAAGCAGTAACTGTAGGAGGTATTGTCTGTCCGCGTTCTGAACCCTTGCACTTCCTGCATTCTTTGCCATGCTGCTTTTTCTACCTTTTTAGGCAGTTTGTAACTGATTTGATATTTTTCTATAGGCAACCAGAGAAGGGGAAAATGGAAGTGGTACCCAATCCACTTTTCAACACAATGTCTCATACACTGGATATAACTGGGTACTCTAGAAATTGCTACCTCTAAGTTGGCAGGACCAAAAGGATTATATTGTTGCCTTCTTTCTGTGGAGTGCTGCCAGAACAGGTTATTGGCCTGTAGGGCAGGAATCTATATGGCACTAATGATGCGTTCACAATCCTGAATCACTTCTGACTGCAATTGCTGAACATGTTCAGCCATCCCTTTTTTCTTTAAGAATGCATGATACTGTGCGATGAATATGGCTGCCCTTTGGGGTTCTGGTCTGATCCAGAGGCTGCGATTATCTTCGTTGTTCTTGGCAGCTGAAAATTCACCTTGCCAAGTGATTTGATTGAGAAGAAAGGAAGTAAATTCTCTGAGTTGAACATCCCCAACAAGAGGATTTATGTTCAGTGTCCTATTTTCTAGAATAGCCTCATTATGGAAATATGCCTCACAAAGGAGGTGCTGATCTCTGGTAGAGGCAGCTTCAAAAGTTTGAATAAAATCTATTGATGAAATGACTTCATGGGGCTTGCCTTCTAAAATAGACTTAATCTGAAACCACATGAGTCTTTCCATGAGAAATAAAGAATAGTTACAGGATGGTTTCCTTGTGGCCATTAGTTGTTGCATCATATCAAAGATCTTGACCATTCTATCTTTTAACTCTCTGTTCTTCTTCTTGACTTCTCGAATTTCCTGATGTGTCAGGTCCAATGCTTCCCAATTCAAGAAAGTGTGATTTCTCCAGGTTTGCCTGTGTACTTGCAGTTGTTGAGCTTGTATCTCAGCATACTCCTTCTTCCACTTTTGTATTTCTGCATATTCATCCCACCGGTGAGAAGTCTGAGTTTCAACATTTGAAGTGGTGGGACCAGGCAGGGTTTGGGTGGACTGTTCCCTGGAAGTGAAGAGAGTGTCTTGACTGGGAGGTGTGACTTCCTCCATGGGTACTGTTTGCACAGTCTTGTTGACCACAGTGGGAGCTTCTTTCTTGATCCTGGAGGAGCCTGCTGGTTCTTGTGTTACTGATCCGTAAACGGGTTGAG
>CBVK0100184135.1:0-21072 GCA_900067695.1 Picea abies
TTAAGTGGGGTAAAAGGAGGTTGCCCCCTCGAAGAGGCTTATTATCTGAATTATCTCAATTTCAAGGCGTTGAGTACTTTTCCTGAGGTTTTCCATGCTATATTGATGTTTGGTTCTTAACAACCCTTGAGTCAGTACACATCCTCCAGCCTTCGTCTTTCTTCGGACTGAGTACTGTTGGAACAACACATGGAATCAATCTTTCCCTGACTAATCCTTTGTCCAATAAATCCTGGACTTTCCTCTTAACCTCTTCATTCTCTTGCGGCATCAATCTGTACACGGCTTTGTTTGGCAAACTGGCTCCTAGTATGAGATCAATATGATGACTCACACTTCTGATCGCCGACAATGAATGAGGTAGTTCATCCATTATGATGTCAGCGAACTTTTCCAACAGTTCCTGAACTTCCTCTGGTAAATCATCCACTCTTGTGCTAGTTAGAACAATCCTCGGCTTTCTGACCACAAAGAATTGTGGATCCTCCTTCTTCTTAACTTATGTAAGAAGTTCCTTCCCACTCATGAGAAGTACAGTGTTTCTTACCTCCGGTTTCACCTCCTTATATTTTATCGGAAGCAATCTATGTGTCCTCCCATTCTTCTCCAGGGTATATGTGTTCATTCACCCATCATGAATCACATTTCTATCATATTTCCATGGTCTACCCAACAATATATGACAAACATGCATAGGAATGACATCACACAAGATTTTATCATTATATCCTCCTATCTTGAATTCAACCAAACATTGTTTAGTGACAGTTACCTGGTGTCATTTCTGTAGTCATGAAACTCTGTATGGGCTTGGATGATCAATCGTCTCCAGCTCCAACTTCTCTACCATCTCTGTAGAAACGAGATTGTCCATGCTACCACTGTCTATGATGACCTTGCATACCCTATCCTTGGTCTTGCAAGCAGTCCTAAAAAGTCTAGTCCTTTGGACTGAACCTTCCACCTCCTTCTCAGGTGTTAAAAGGAATTTTCGCATCATTAGCAATATTCCACCTTCAAAATCTTCTACCTCAACATCCTGCCTCTATGCTTCAGTGATGTGAGCTTCTCCAATGTCCTTCTTTTTATATGGACACTCATAAGACTTGTGCCCATTCTTTCCACATGTGAAGCATGTGATTACTCCACCTCTTCCTCTTCCTCTACCTCTAGTATGAGGAAAAGTGTTTTTGTTAGCATAATATCCTCTTTGCTCATTATGTTGCCCTCTCTTTTCAGCATATTGTTGCCCTCGTTGTGAGGTTCCACCTCTTTTTTTTTGAGTTGGAGGTTTCTTCCATTCCTCCTTGGGCTTCTGGTTTTCGTCCTGGGCAATGGCTTTGCCTCTGGGCTGACTTCTACCTCAGCCCCTCTGACTCTGATTTCGGCTCATCTTCTCTTCAGCTTTTAGAGCCATCTGATAAGCATCTTCCACCATTCAGATGGTTACCATGCTCATCTCATCTTGAATGTCATATCTCAGGCCATTCATATACCTGGAAACTTTCTCATCATCCCTCTCCCAATGACCTGCTCTGATGTTCAGTTTATAGAATTCATCAGTGTATTCTTTCACTGTCATCAAATTTTGTCTCAGGTTCTTCATTCTCCTGAATAGAGTAATTTGATAGTCCCTGGGGATGAATTTCGCCTTCATCTTCGCAATCATCCTATCCCAGCTCTTGATTTTTTGCTTGCCCCTGCAGTGTCTGTCAGCTTTTAGTTCATCCCACCACAATGCTGCATGTCACTTCAAGCGTGTGACAGCATGCTTGACTTTCTTGTCCTCTTCAACATATTCATAGTTGAAGTATGTGTCTAGAGCTCTAATCCAGTCTAGAAGCTCCTTTGGATCCAAGTTTCCCTCGTAAACTGGAATGTCCATCTTTTCTCTTGCACCGATCCTAGCAATAGCTCTGATCAAACACTCATTTGATGCATCTTCGGCTGCAACTTCTTCTTCTCGTTCAGCCTCAACTTCACTATCAGAATCACTCAGATCCCGTACATTGGTTGTGTGTCTTTGCGTTGTCTCCATGTCTTCGAGTCTGGATTGGAGATCATGTATCTGTCTCTCCATGACTGGATCTATCATCTTCCTACCTCTTCTTCGCAACACTTCCCTATCCTCTAGATCGGGTGACTGTCTATCTCTCCTTGGTGGCATGGTGAATTTTCTTCTTCTTTGCTATAGAAAGAAAAGAACCTTTCTGCGCTCTGATACCAAACTTGATGCAGCACGTGCCCACAGGCACGCTCGTTCACAGGATCTTCTCTTTCCTCGTCCCAAAGAACACTAATTGTCCTTCTATTTCCCTATCGGGAAATCTACACCCACAGAACTCTCGCGCAATCCCCTCTCTGCACTCAGAGGATCGGACTTCACGATTTTGCAAGGTCAATGATCAAACGCTATACTCTCGGATCACTGAGACCTGACACCTCAGTCAACCCTGACCTTTTCCTTTCCTGCAGGGACTTCTCCTATCATGATTTCCCTACTCACAATGTCGAACGCTTTGTTTTACTGACTCCCAACTCTCGATATGCCGATTAACCGACACACGTGTGAGTTGACCTTTCAACATCCCATCACCTCTATCAGGAATTTGGGGTTTGTGATTTCACGAATCTTGATGCAACATTTCACCACTTCTCACTGTGAAATTTTGATAGCTCATGCCACCTGTCCTCCACTTGCCAACTCCTCTATGGCCCACACACTATCCTTCGAATGTCGGGATATTGCGTATCACAATATCGCGATTCCTATTGCAATAATTTGGAGTTTCGATCTACGAAACCCTGATACACGATGTACGTGTAGATCTAACGGTCCTCATGACTCGGATCAATGACTCTGCCCCTCCTGAGATTCGAAACCTATGGGAATACTTGCATATCTCCTCTACTCCTCTGGGAGATCTGACGACTCATGGAGATTCAATGATTCTCCTCAGAGAATACCGATCGTCCGTTCCTCCTTTGAGAAATCTGAAAAGTGACTAAGTGTTCCTCCGCGGAACTCATCTACCTGCAGCGTGAACTTATGACGCTTGCTTAAACCTTCATGCACCAACTCCCTACACTATCCTTCAACCAATTCGAAGGCTCTATCCTTCCTGAGCTTTTCCCCCACGAATTTAAGTCTCCTCGGAAACACTCTTGCATGCACTCCTTGCGGCAAACCTCCAACCATGTCTAAGTGTTGAATTCTTTGACTCTGCGCACACCTGCAACAGCATTCCTTCGATTTTTCACTCAGGTTCACAACCTTGAGACTTTTTCCTAGCCTGTGCACTCCTCGCATGGCTCCTGTACCCAACTGCACCTTTTGGGTGAATGAGAACAAAAGCTAAACTATTTGAAATTTTTTTCAACGCACACCTTGCAGACAATTAAACTGCACTCCTTGCAGGAGCTCTATCTTAGATAGAGAAACAATTGAAACTCATTCCTACTTCCTCTTAGACTTCAACTCAACCATGAAATCACTTACACAACATATACAACAAATGTAAATAGGAAGAAAACATTCATGAGCATATCAACATCAATATACAGAGAAAAGACACAAAACCATGAATTTGAATTAAATCTTTCTTCTATTAATTCAAATATCTATACATGGGTGTTCTTACACAACTCTTTGCATATTCTATGCTCCAATTCTCAGAATAATATTACAATGCACAGTGAGGGTGTCTATATCTCGTTTCCCTCTTGTGCTCTACAACTTTCTAGTCTAGAATTAAAATCTATCTACTTTACATTAACTACCTTAAATGCCTCTACCTACTAAAGACGAGAGAAATCCGCTCAAGGTCCATTACAATATACAAGTGTGCTTCAATAAATTGCCACATTTATGTTGGGCGCCTCATCTTCCAAGGAAAATTTAAAAATTTGTGTTGGACGCCTTCCAGCTGTCCAATGCTTTCGCACTGGCTCGCTTGACATGGGAGATGCTCCTACATCAAAAAAGGAAGCATCAATTGATGCAAATGTTTCATTGAATCAAGGGGATGGAGGAGACCCTCTTGAGTCTCCATCTTCAGCATAGAGTTCTAGCTCTTCTTCCTCTAATCAATCTCATCTTTCTCATCATTATATCCATAAAAATTCTTTTAAGAAATCATTATTAAATCTTGATGTAAATTTTTATTTACCTATGTTTAATAGAGATGCTAATCCTGAAAATGTGGATAATTGGATCCGATAAGTTGAATTCTATTGTCCTATTAAACAGATTGATGAAGAGGAAGTTAAAGTGAAATTGGCCTCTCTTTAGTTGGAAGGCACTGTTCTCGTATGGTGGGAGAGAAAACTTCAGGACATAAGTAAGTGTGGTAATCTTCTTTCCTCATGGTCTGAATTTAAATCAACAATAAGGAAGCAATTTTATCCATTGGGTTATTTACATAAAGAAATGATGGAATGGGAAACTTTAAGACAAAGCAAAAGTCAAACTGTACAAAGTTTCATGGAAGAATTTAGGAATAAATCTCTTGCATTAAATATTCCTTTATATTCTTATGAAACTTTAATGAAGTATATTGGTGCACTTCACATTTATATTCTCCATACTTTACTATTGTTCAACCCCACCAGTCTTGACAAAGTTTGTGTCCAAGCCACTATCCTTGAGAATAGGGGAAAGCATGTTCAAGAAAATCCCACAAAGAAACCTTCCAAATTCCCACATAAGGAATTTAAAGGAAAGTTTCAAAGGAAGGACAAAAAGACTTCCACTGTAAAGAGGGAAGAAGGAAATATGTCTTGCACTCATTGAAAGAAGAATGGTCACGATGATAAACATTGTTGGAAATTACATCCAGAGAAAAGACTGAAATAGTTCGATGGAAAGGGGAAGAAAAATATTGTTGCTATAGTGAAACAAGATATTGGTTCTGATTCAGGAGATGAGGAAAATATCACAGCAGTTGGAGTACAAGGTAAAGGTTCCCTTCATGCTAGTTCAAATTCCAATAATGAATCTCATGATGATGACAGAAAGAGGAATGAATTATTTCACATAAGAGTTGTATCTAAGCATACTAAGATAGATACATTATTTGATCCAGGTTCCCAAGTAAACTTGATATCTGAAGCACTTTTCAAAAAGATGGGTCTTGAAACTAAACCACGTCCAAAGCCGTATCTTTGTTGGGTATGTGATAAAGAAAAACATAATGTCACCAAGCAGTGTACGATCAAATTTTCTATTTCTTCAAAGTTAATTGATGAAGTGGATGTGGATGTTGTATCACTTGATATATGTGGCATAGTGATAGGGAATCCTTATATTTATAATAGAAAAGTAGCCTTCTTTCATCATGATAAAAAATATCACCTTACTAAAGGGGCAGTGGAATATATTTTCAGAGCCCACAACATGAGGGTAAACACAACACTTGTTAGTGCAGGACAGACGAAAATAATCATAACCACTAATAAGAGATATGTACTCATGGTCATAAGGGAAAATGATGTCGGAACATATGATGCCTTCCAATGATGTGATAATTCTCATAAGAAATAATTAATTGATATTGTTTCTATATATGATGACATTTTTCAGGAACTAGATGGATTACCTCCTAAAAGGGAAATCCACCATGAAATACATCATCAACAATATTCTCCTCTTCCTAATGTGGGCATGTACATGATGTCAGCTGTAGAGATGACATAGATAAAAAATTAGGTACAAGGCTTATTGGATCAAGGGGTCATCGGACCCAGTTCATCTCCTTGTGGTTCTTTGATCGTGATGGTGCCAAAGAAGGGTGGCACATGGAAAAACTGTGTGTATTATCTATTTTTTAACAAAATGACGGTGAAAACTAGATACCCGCTTCCTATTATAGATAATTTACTTGATCAATTAAATAATGTTCTATATTTATCTAAGTTAAATTTGCACAGTGGATACCATCATATTAGGGTTGCAGAACAAGATGCATGGAAAAATTCCTTTAAAACCAAACATGGATTGTTTGAGTGATTAGTTATTCTATTTGGGATTTTTAATGCTATGAATACCTTCATGCATGTGATGAATGATGTATTCATTTCATTTCTAGATTATTTTGTAATTTTATATTTAGAAAACATTCTTATATTTAGTGGGACATGGGTTGAACATGTAAGGAATGTAAAGAAAATATTAGTTACTTTGCAAAGGGAAAATTTGTATGTAAAATAGTACAAATGTGATTTTGTCAAGACTTCACTAGTGTACTTAGGTCATATTCTAGGAGGAGGGCAATTGAAAATAGATCCTTCCAAAATTGATGTAATTGTGAATTGTCTTGAGCCCAAAAATGTAACAAAAATTTGAAGCTTCTTGGGTGCATTCCAGTGTCAGAGGAGATTCATTTCAAACTTCTCATTTATTGCAGCTCCTTTACATGCCCTAATGAGTATGAAGAACACTTTTCAATTGGGAGGAAAGCAACAAAAGGCCTTGAACACTTTGAAGGAAAAGATCAATATCACACCAATATTAGCATTGTTGAATCTTCAACAGCCTTTCCAAACCAAGAAAGATGCTAGCGGATACACCATGGGTGAAGTATTGATGCAATATCATAAGCCTATATGTTACCACTTTAAAACTTTTAACGAAGTTGTGGTTAACTATACTACATATGATAAAGAGTTGTATGCATTAGTTCAAAGTGGAAATAAATGGAAGCACTACTTGTTAGGGAAGGAAACAATCATACATACAGATCACCAATCGTTATAGTATCTCCAAGAAGAAACCAATCTACAACAATATCAACATTACAGGTGGATGGGTTTTCTTCAACATTTTCATTTCGTAATCAAATAGAAAAAGGGTACAAGTAACAAGGTAGTTGAATTGATTTTTAGACCTCCTATTGTCGCTTCTATTATTTTGAATAATGCTTCTTTATCTCATGATAGATATGTGGAACAATATGTGGTTGATGAAGATTTTAAAGAGGTATTTGAAAAGATAACCCATGGTGCATAGGTACAGAACTATTGTCTATAGGGAAAACTACTCTACAATCTTGTAAAGCTATGTATTCCTATAAGTGAATGAGTCCATGTAATATGATAAGCTCACACTTCTCTCGTATCCGGGAATTTTGGGGTAGGGAAAAATATGGCTCATCTGAAAAGATTTTGTTACTGGCCTCATATGAAATCAATTGTAACTAAATATGTAAAGGGGTGTGTGATGTGTTCGAATTGTAAGCCCACTAATAGAAAATTGGGGCTATACTCACCACTTCCTGTTCCATCCCATCCATGGGAGATTATCCCCATGGATTTTGTAGGGGGTTTACCAATGTCAAAAATGGATCATGACTATTTGTATGTAGTAGTGGATAGGTCTAGTAAGATGTGTATGTTGATGCCATGTAAAAAGAAGATCAATGTTGAGCAGACTGCTAATCTCTTCTTTCATTATGTTTGGGTTCACTTTTGGGTACCCACATCCATTATCTCGGATCACGATACTCGATTCCTTGAAGATTTTTGGACAAGATTGTGGAGGATGATGGACACCAAGTTGAATAGGAGCACTTATTTCCATCCACAGACCGATGGAAAGACAAATTTTGTCAACCAAATAGTGGTACTTTTGATTCGAAGATACTCCAGCAAGCATCCCAAGTTACGGGATGAAAAAATACCCTATGTGCAACATGCTTACAATCAAGCCTTACATTCTTCCACTTAGTGTTCGCAGTTCGACACATGTTTTGGGTATTTTCATAAGGTCCCTTTGGACTTGATGTATTGGAAAGATGTCGATTTCAATGAAGAAATAAATGAAGACATGGCCTGCAAGTTCATTCAAAGGATCCAACAAGTGCACCAAGTAGTCATAGAGAAGTTGGATAAATGTCTAGCAGAGTAGAAAGCTCAACATGACAAACACAGGGTTGATCATCAATTCCATATTGTAGACCATGGATTCACATCAACAAGGAGTAGTTGAAGGGTGAAGGAAAGAAAATCAAGCCTATCTGATATGGACCCTTCACTATTTTGGAGAAAAGAAACACAAATGCTTTTCATTTAGATCTTCCACCTTATATGTAGATTTAATCTGTTGTAAACGTGGAAAACTTGAAACTTCTTTAGCCTCCCATGATCATGAATCAAGGTGAGGAAGTTTCATTTCCTTCGGTTGATGAGTTTTCCCCTAAGCAATTGGATGAGTTGAAGGAAGATATCATCCTAGACAGAAGGACGAGGAATTCACACAGGGGTTATGTTGATTATCTTTGAGTGGGCTTAAAGGGAACACACCTGAAAAAAACAAAGTGGATTGAGAAGGAAAACGTGAGGGAAGTCTTCCATCACTTATATATTGATTGATGAAATATTTTTGTGGTCCAAAAATATCTCAATGGGAAGGCATGATCCAAAAATGATCTAGAGAAGTCTAAGAATAACTTAGAATTCACAAAAGCACCTCAAAAAACTCAAAATGGCCTCAACAGACAGAGAAAGGGGAAACATTCAAAGTCCTCAAAATCTAGTGAAATTAGTATCATTGCAAATAATACATCAAAAGCTTTCCAATGACATAAACGACTCATCAAATGGATTTACGGATCAAATGATATTCACGGTCAAAGTTTTGGTCAACCTAGCCGAGTGAGAAGGGATGAGTCAACATCTATACTGTTGATGTTAGCATCAGTATGGATGAAGTGAACATCCATATAAAGTACATGGAACATGTATAGGGTGACATGTCTCATGATGATGTCAACATGATGATGTGACAGCATGAGAGGTTTCCACGTGTCACTCATTTTTGGCCTTTTCTGATCAATCTGTGGACCAATGGAAAAGCGCCACTTGGTAGTATGTGCAGTCAAGTGGCATCCATATAACCACCCAACAGGTGATCTGGCTATATTAATAGGTAGAAGTGATATGGGAGTGACTGTGCATAGAGGTTACGTGGGCAAATGAATGGTTTCCTTGTGGCCTAGTCATGGGTTGCCACATGGTAGTGGGAAAATTCCCGCGAGGGCCAACAACCGAAAAATAAGAAAAACTAGTGGGGTTGGTAGAAAGAAACCCCTAATATTCCATTTTAACATGTATCCCTCCAAATTTGACCAACTTCTGCCAAATTCGGCAACATTCCACTAAATTTGACAACAGTCCACCAACTTGGCGCCACTATTGGTAACGACTGCAACTAAAGTGTACGAAAATGGGAGGCTTGTTGGTTTGACTGCGGGACATACCCAACAACTCACCTTAATACACATATTCCAACCAATGGGACAAATGGCCACATTGTTAACTCCACCCACATTTTTTTATTTAAAAATGGAATTTCTTGACTGCACGAGGTAAGGTAGGGCACACGACAGTCTATACTAGGAACGGAAAATGATTTAGGAGTACAGTCGTTAATGCAAATTGGAGATACACAAATCAAAATGAGATTTTTGATGGGCCTAAGACTGCCAGACTTAGATCGAGGCATGGCTAAAGTCATTTCTGGGTAATTCGACGCTATGAATTTAGTGGTGTTGCTTGTTTTCCATTCTGAACAAAGCTTCTGGAGCTTAACTCCAAAATGAGGTATACTTATGTATTTTTCCAAATTCTTTTTCTGATTTGATAAAAATGCCTACCCATTAGAGAGCAGGACTCGAAGACGTAGTCCACCAGGTATGAACTCTGTTATCATTTTTTTGTGTTTAGATCTGATGCTTATGTCTCTTTATCATTGATCTTTCCTTATTTATGGTGCATTTTTGTTTATGCTCATTTAATACAATTCTTTAATAAGTCACATTGAGGAAAAGATCCTAGATCACATCTAGATGTCCCTTCTAGTTGAGGTAAGTTGTTTCATTGAATTCTTCTTTTAGCTCTCTTTCTTGGATCTGAGGATTCTTTTCTATATCATCTTTGTGGATGTATTTTATTCCTAAGATATATTTCCTAATATTTATTTCCATGGCATCCTTGATAGTCTTCAGGGTTGTTTCTAACTCAGTAATTCTATATTTGTTGTATCAAGAGCTTTTGCAACTTCATGAACTGAAATAATATTTACACCAACAAAGGCACTGAGTGTTGAAGATACTTGTACTTCGTTGTCTTTAAGGTCTATCCCTTCCTTCCACTTGATACTTGTTTTAGGAGTCTCATGACTTGTATCAGCCTTCTCTCATTTACTATTTGGTGTTCTTTTCTCAATGTATCTCATATTTTGGATGTATTAGTAGTCACCAAAAATGATGGTTGCACCTTCAAAACCTATTCCTACAAATGTTACTGTTAAAATTCATGGAATGGATACTAATGGAGGTCATTCTTGTATCAGGGCTTCACACAACTGAGTGAGAGGGAATGTTGTAGCAATTGCACTATCGTGTTGATTTGTTCTCTTTATTTTTGGAAGCATTAATCATTTCTCCTTATTTCATATTCTTCCTCGATTCTTCTTGTGTGATCAATGTTCCTCACTCTGCACTTACTGCTTTTCCCCTATCTGGTTTTGTGCTCATTGATTTATCCCCAATATTTATTTATGAGGAAAGATCCTTATCTTTGGTTTTTTCCTACTTGGATAGTTTATCTTTGACTTCTTTCCTCTTTCTTTGTTTGTACATTTCCTCATCCTCATTAGCTTTTATTTCCATTTCTACTTCCTTTTCTTTTTTTCCCTGATATTTGGTTTCCAGTCTTTATTTATCTTTTAGGACAAAGTATTTAGTGGTGCTAGAGAGATGCTATTTTATAAAGATATTTTTGGAGCCTGTTCAGCCCAGTGTTGGTAGTAGTGGTGCTAGAGAGAGGCTACAGAGTCTTCATTTGGGTGTTCATACAGCTTCTAGAGTAATATTTACTTCTCCATCTTCCACACAAAACTTAGATAGGAGGCATGACACGCACCTCTAGACATCCACACATTGATCAGAGTCTAGAGATGGTGGAAAAGATGAAGCTCATGGTGATGTGGTTGACAGGGTTGCATTTCGTAGAGCTAGACGTGTGACAAGCATGGGGACCCTTCCGTACACATTTTTGGTCGACGATAATAGACTTCCATTAAAACAATCAAGACTCCCAGGCAGTTTTAATTCATATTTTAATCGTTTAATGTTGTCCTTCTCATACACAAATCATCTATATTATTAATTTTAATTTAATGATCATATCTTTTTGTGTGTAGGAAACTACCATTTTTATAGGCACCTAGAGAGCAAGGCCTTGTTGATTTTTGAGGAAACCTTATGCATGAAGTGGAATTGCAAGAATTCCAACCTCAAAAAGGAACTTATGGATTATATCGAAGGCTTCTTTGGAGTAGACATGTTCAACAAAAAAGCGGTCACCTCTGCAACTAGCGAATATTTGAAATATATGCAGGATACTTATAGACGAAGCTCGGCAGGAAATCTTAGGTATGAGTGTCTTCCCTTGATTCCAGAGAGGGAGTGGAAGGTGATTATTGATGATGAAAAAGAGAACATTTTGAAAAATCAGGAGAACAAATAACTAGTACACAAAGATAAATTACAATATTTTGATTTCAATACTAGCTTTATTTTTCTTTAGATCTAAATAAAAGTGTGGTTATATATAATATACTTGAAAATTTTGATGACAGGTTGTCTGGCACTTCGAAGGAAACAAAGGAAAAGACTTCCAAACATGGCCAACATAAGCTAAGAGAGGGTGGCTACTTGAGGTTATAGTCATGAATCGTAAGTACCCAAACATCTTAAAAATATTATTTGTATCACCTTACAATTTTCAGGTAATTGCAAACAAAAACATTAAAAAACCATACCCTTATACAATGCAGGGCGATGACTTTGAAACTGAAACCATAGAGGAAGACCTCCAACTTGGTTATAAGTATGGTTATAAAGCTATGGTTAATTGTAGGAAAAGCATGGGGAATACCCCAAGATCCAATTTGCAGGATAAGGTAAATAAAAATCAGTCCACATTAACCTTTCATTACTTATAAAATACGTAAACTTGTGATATCATCCATAATTTAATGTCTTGCTTTGTTTTAATCAGGGGAGCAACACTATCAACGAAACCATTAGTAATGGACAACTGAGTGTTTATAGTGCAACACAACCACAATATCATGGTGTACACCAATAGCCCCATCCCAGTGAGGTGAAGCCCCAAGATGTTCCTGTGACTGAGGCCCACGACGGTAAAATGGCTATATATTAATTATATACTTAATAATTTTGTACTTATAAATTTTGACGTTTCAATGGCAGAGAATGTCATATTTTATCCTCCTTGACATGAAGATCAGGTGAATAGGTCGGCAACCATTCCAATGGTGCTGACTAGAGGACCATGTAAATAATTATATTTCAAAGCTTTTTTTTAATATTAATGAACTACTTCAATGATATTTAAAAATTGTCCATATAAATTTAATATTTTTTGTTTTTGTAGGTGATAGCCCCTCACAAAAGCATCCACGCTATGTGTATGAGACCAGACGTACTCGGCATGAAAGGATTGAAACAACATCAGTTGTTGAAGAGCACCCAGTAAACGAAGACATGGAGATGGATGAATTACTTAAGACTTGGAAAGCACAAAAGAAGACTAAAAGAAATTCATGATGTGTAATAATTTTATAATACAGTTAGATGTACATTATATAATTGAACATCTAATGATGCATATAATGTGTTAGCGTCAGAAGTCACCCCTAGATTGCAGCAGGAGCAGAGCCCAACGCCCATCAATTTATGTCACGGTTTGTTTAATGGTGTGATCAAATGGAAGTTAACTCACAACGATGTGGTTCTAACTCCGAAACTAGGCCAAGCATGCATGGGAAAGTGAGGTCTTAGATAACTTCAGATAGTGATTTGTAGTAAGGGTGAATAGGGGGAAGACTTATTTTAGAGAGATGCTAAAGTCTATCGTAAACATTAGGTTCCTAATATATAGTAGAAGAAGACATCTAAATGCAAGATCTTCTTACATTCAAATGCAGAAAACTGGAGAAAACAATAATGCCACAATAAATCCTTCATCAGAGCATAATTGTCATAATTTGTGCGAATTAGTTGATCACGAACTCCCTCAGTATGAGATGAAAACTAGATGAAATAAGGAAACTACCTTTCACTAAACAAGAAATCTTACATACAGATGCATAACCCAGGAACTAGGGTGTTTGCTAAAACATCACAACCGGGAGCTTCTCTCTACCATCGATACTTACCAAATACAAAAACTGACTCTATATACTCAGAAAAATTCACCTAATGGAGGCATGTTCAGCCATCAAAGATGTGGTGTCCCTTTATCCAAATTCAGACGAATAATCCCTGTCAGACGCCACCTTAACTACGCATGGCTCCTACGAGGGGAGTAGCTGAGCCATTAAGTGTCGAGCTAGCATGTGCAGACTTCCTCCGGTTAGTTGAGAACTCAGCATGGCCTTTCTGGAAAATTGAGTACATAGGACCCTCTCAAGTAGACATCTCGCTAGGCCCTCCATATTTTTCACTTAATGACCGAGGAGAGGTTTCAACTACTCGTCCTCGCCTACATTTACTCCAAGCGAAAACTAGGATCGAGGTCAGATCAAATGGCACTTGGAGGTCGTGGTAATTCCTTCTGTGAATCATACACAATGCCTTCGACCCTTCCTGAAAAACTCTTTTCTTTCCCAAGTGACCATGGGCTGTGACCATGTGCTTATCCCCAAGGTGCCCTCAACATTCACGAATGGGAAGGGGATAATCCTTGCTTCTTGAAATCACCATGAGTGAAACGCCGAGGCGGCTTAATCTGGCACCATGCGCCCCTCTAGATCTGACAGTTTTGAATGCACTTTGGTGATGGTGTGACCCCAGGTCCTGGACACTCCTGGCACCTCGCGCATCAGGAATACAACGATGTTGAACCTTTCTTATCATAGTTGTGATGTGCAAAATGCGAAGATGACTCAATTGAGGACCACACGTCTCTCTCAAATTTGACGATCCTAAATTTACTAGATGTTGCTGTGGGCCCTAGGCCCTAGAAGCTCTCGTCTCTTCACGCATCGGGAATATGAGGGAGCTGCTTCTTTCACTTCGAAATCGTGATGGGCGAACAGGGGGGAGCCTAATAGCGTGCCAGGTGTCTGCTTTAGATGGATGGCTAAGACTGCTCCTCGATATTGTGGGCCCACGTTTGGGTGCTATCGACACTTCGAGATCTCGGGCTTCGAGATATATAATGACATAAAACCTTCACCCCTTGAACTTGCAACTACCGAGAAGCCGACGTAACTAGATCTTGTGCCACGCATCCTTTGGGATGATCGGCTGCCATCCATTCAACTTTTCTATCTACGATTTCCAGTCAACCATTGATCTTCTCATATGGATGTATCCAGACTGTTGACACCACAATTTTGCCTACTCACTTGATTTTAAGTCCGAAAAGGACTTCTTCTATGCACTGCGCTTGGGTGCTCCTCGTGCAACCTGTAGACCTGGTTATTCTGATGCTGAAGATAAGTAATGTTGCTAACATTAGGGTCCATGGGGGATATATTTGTCCCTGTGATGCTCTAAGAACTCATTTTGCAGTTCCAGTGCCTTGCTGTTGGGCTATGGAGTCATCTACTAAGTCGAAAAATACAAATACGAAATAAAAATAAAGGAAGAGTCAAAAGAACAATATTTACAAACGAAGGAGCCATCGAAGGCTCAGAAAAAACATTTCTTAAGAAAATGCCCATTTATTGGGCTATTGAAAACCTCTTCACCCTCCAAATCCTGCAGCCTGTAAGTGTTATTTGAGAAAACTTCAGATATTTTGAAGGGGTCGATCCACAGGGCTTCAAATTTGTCGTGTTTTCCCTTATCCTGATTAGGAGCACCCCATTTCAGCTCTAGGTATCCTGTCTGGAACAACTCCTTCTTGGCCTTCTTATCAAAAACCTGCTTGATCCTTTGCTGATGATCTTGAGTTTTATCCCTTACCTGCTCTCTGGCCTACTGGACTTCTACCAGTTGATGAATCCTTCTGATCATATCATTGGGCTCTTCTTGATAATCCTGGAAGAATTTCACTATGGGAATGGCCAATTGAGAAGGGAAGACATCTTCTGCTCTGTAGACTAACTAGAAAGGGGAGATGCCTATAGATCTCTTTGTGGTCACCCGATCAGCCCATAGAGCGAATTTCAGCTTCGAGTTCCAAGCCCTTTTGTTGTCCTCCAATAATATTTTAATGATCCTTATTAGGCTTTTGTTGGAGGATTCTACTAAACCATTTCCCTGTGGGTAATATGGGGTGGAGTGAATCAGTTTGATCCCAAACTTCTCACAGAACTTGGCTAATGGCTCAGACTCGAAAGCAGCTGCGTTATCAGTGACAATCTTACTTGAGCAACCAAACCTTGTGATGAGGTCCTCCAGGAACCCAATGATTACCTTGTGGGAAGCACTCCTGGTGGGGATGGCTTCGATCCACTTAGTAAAGAAATCTGTGGCAGTTAGGATCCATCTGTGCTGCCCACTAGAAGCAGGGTGGATTTCTCCAATAAAATCCAGGCCCCATTGCTAGAAAGGTCCCATAACAAATACACACTGTAAAGGTAGAGACTTGAGCTGCTGCTTTCCTGAAAATATTTGGCATGTGATATAGGCTCTAACTCCTCTATGGACATCAGTGAACAAGGTAGGCCAGTAGTACCTAGCTCTGAGAATTTTGTGGGCTATAGGTCGTTGTGAAATTCGACCATGATCCTGTTGGCCTCTTATGGGTCCATGCATTTTAAAAGCACACCCAGGGAGTCTTTCCAGTATAAAATTTGATCAATAAGGCAGTACCTGACTTCCCTGAGCTTCAGAGCTCTTGCTTTGTTTCTTTCCAGGCCATCTGGGGGCTGCAACTCCTGCAGAAAATATATGACATCCTCATACCAAGGACATGGAGCCAATGGGGGCTCTCTTTGAGGGTCTATTTCAGACAACTGACCCCACTGAATTCCTGAGAATTCGTTCATGAAACTTACCCCCAAAGCTTGGCAATAGGCTTTAGCCAGTAGCCTTGCTAAGCCTTGACCTTTGATCAATTTGGTAGGACTTATTTCCACATCAAAATCCAGGATATTGGCTATTGACCTAGTTGGATATCAATGGCCACCCACCTTTTTTGACTGGCTCAAAACAATTTTCTGGCAATTTTGGCAATTTACTATTTTTAGCAGCGAGGCCATTTTGAGGGCCTAAATGAAGGTTTTTTGATATTGAGGTTCTCAATGATAGCTGAAGGCATGATTGAGTCCCCAAAATGAATCTCCTTGATGATACCTTTCCAACGAGCTATCACACACCTAAAACGGAGATCGTATGCAAAAGTTACGACCTCGGGATGTTGATGTACTAACTTACCCAAATGGGGCCCACATGACTTTTGGCGCTTCATCTCCTAGGGTTAGGTTTTTGGATGTCTATGACTTTTGGCATTCTCATCTATTGTAAAAAGGCCTCTAGATCCTCATTGTAATCATCTTCTCATGGATGCGAGTAGCAGCCACATCTCTTCTCAGAGATAAGCTACTAGTGCCCTAGCTAGTTTATTTCCACTCTGTCTGTAAGCATATTTCAGTCATTTTTTATTAATGAAATGATGTCTTATTTCCACTGCATCTCTGCATTTATGTGTATTTTTGTATTTCATTGTGTTCCTACATAAATTTAGATCAGTCGTATCAGAACGGTTTGCTCATTCTCGATCCTTCTTTGCATGTCCCCAACGAGATCGGGGTATAAGGAGTTGGGGCTCGATCTGGTTGAACCTTTGCAAGATCAGCCTCGCAAACCTCGACGATCGTCCATGGGGGAAGAAAAGAAAGATGAGGGAGCAGGAGATCCTATCAAAATGTTGCTTGAGGAGGCCCTCGAGAAACAAAGGAACACGATGTTGGACAACTTTGCCCAGATTCTTCAATGGATTCCGACTGGCGGTGCATCGACATCCAGAAGCCACTCTGGAGGTGCCACTCCTTTTAAGGTATAAGTAAACTTTGACATTCCCATATTTGATAGCCAAATAAACACAGATGTTGTAGATAGATGGTTGAATCTTTTAGAAGGATATTTCTCGGTTCATGACTTTTCTAATCGAGAAAAGATTACTTTCGCACTCCTCAAAGCTGCCCCCCCATGTCAAGGACTGGTGGGAAACCTACTCGGAGAAAGAGGGCGAGGGAGAACCCTATTTGTTCTCAGCCGCACCCACTTGGAATTCTTTCTGAGATGCCATCAAGGAACAATATTATCCTATGGGGAGCTATGAGGACAAATACATACAATGGACTACGTTGCAGCAGCAAAGGGACCAAGATGTGCATGAGATGACAAATATATTTCATACCCTACGCACAAAGTTGGGTATCAAAGATTCAGAGAAACATTTGGTGTTAAAGTACCGCAGTTTTCTGCACAGATACATTTAGGAGGAAATGGAGTTCTTCGACATCTCCTCACTTGGTGTGGCATACCGATATGATGCCAAGATTGAACAGAAGTTCAAACAGAAGAAGCGAGACTTTGGGTCTGTAAATTAGAAGCATGGGAAAGGTACTCCCAAACTGCAAAACAAAGGACCAAGCCAAGGCGGCGCAGCCCAGGACAATGCGCCAAAGCCACAAGCAAAGAAAAACACCACGAAGCCAAAAAAGGACATGGGGAAGTGGTGTGAGTTCCATAAGAGCCCCACTCACAACACAAGTGAGTGTCGGGCCAAGTAGTCACTGGTAGCTAAGTTGAAGGCTTCTGAATTAGATGCATGCTATAACTTTGAATCAGAACCTAACAAGGGGAATGATAGGGGGAAGCAGATTATCGATGCGGAGCCCAACGACACCATTTCAACCACAAAGATCCGGATGTCTCTTCCATTCCAAGATGTGGGTAAAGGGTTCCCCGTTTCAGTTCATTGTCGACAGCAGGAGCCAGACGAACCTCATCTCGGTAGAGGTCGTGAAGCAGTTGGGCTTGCCGACCACAATACACCCACAACCATACACCATGGGGTGGTTGCACCAAGGACGGGAGCTCCGCATCAGTCGACAATGTCGCCTTCCCTACAACATCAAGCCCTTCACGGATGAGCTATTATGTGACATTGCTCCTCTTGATGTTTCTGATGTATTATTAGGCCAACCGTACTTGTGGAAGCGACATTTTGTGTATGAGTCTAGGCCTCATGTTGTTATTATCACTTTGGTCAATAAGTTGTACAGGATACCGGAGATAGCACCGCCTACCACCATCTCTTTGGTTACTGCAAAACAATGCAGTAAGCTCATTTCCAAAACTAGGAAATTTGTTTTCCTGATGATCCGCCCTCAGGGAAAGAGGAATACTATGGCCATGACCTCTAGACAAGGCCCCACTGCATGAAAACAACAAATGGATAAGGTCGTGGAGGAGTACGAGGACATCTTCACCTCCCCTGCAGGGGTGCCTCTACATTGCCAGGTCAAGCACCCCATCGATCTGACCCCAGGTGCACCTCTACCCAATGGACCCATCTACTGGTGCTCTATCCTGGAGAATGATGAAATCAAGAGGTATATTTAGGAGCTATTGTAGAAAGGTCACATTCGACCGAGTTCATCGCCCTGTGGGAGCCCGATTGTATTGGTGCAGAAGAAGGATGGGACTTGGAGACTCTGCATTGACTATCAGGCACTGAACAAGATCACTTTTTGGAATAGGTACCTGATCCCATGGATTGATGACCTTCTGGACCAGCTCAAGGGGGAAAAATATTTAATGCAGTAAGCTCATTTCCCAAACCAGGAAATTTGTTTTCCTAATGATCCGCCCTTAGGGAAAGAGGAAGATTGTGGCCATGACCTCCAGACAAGGCCCCACTGCATGAAAATAGCATATGGATAAGGTCGTGGAGGAGTACGAGGACATCTTCACCTCCCCCACAGGGGTGCATCTACACTACCAGGTCAAGCACCCCATTGATCTGAGCCCAGGTGCACCGCTTCCCAATGGACCCATCTACCGGCGCTCTGTCCTGGAGAATGAAGAAATCAAGAGGTAGATTCATGAGCTATTGCAGAAAGGTCACATCCGGCCGAGTTCATCGCCCTGTGGGAGCCCAATCGTATTGGTGCAAAAGAAGGATGGGACTTGGAGACTTTGCATTGACTATCAGGCACTGAACAAGATCACTGTTCATAATAGGTACCCAATCCCATGGATTGATGACCTTCTGGACCAACTCAAGGGGCCAAAATATTTCAGCAAGATCGAGTTGAAGTCTAGGTATCACCAGGTACCAATCGAACCTTCTGATGTGTGGAAGACTGCATTCNNNNACTGCATTCAAATCCAAGGAGGGCCTTTTCGAATGGTTGGTCATGCCTTTCGGGTTGACGAATTCCCCTGCAACCTTCATGAGGCTAATGGACGACATCCTGCATCCATTCACTAACTCATTTGTAGTGGTATACTTGGATGGCATTCTGATCTTCATCCAGACATTGGAAGAGCACCTCCACCATATCCGATAGGTCCTCCAAACACTGCGGCAACACAAGTTGTGTGCCAATTTGGAGAAATGCACTTTTGGCATAACCCAGGTTCAGTATCTAGGATACATTATTGATGAGTGGGGGGTGCATGTGGATCCAGCAAAGATCCAATTCATTTAGGATTGGCCAGCCCCAACCACCCTAACAGAGCTCCATAGCTTTTTAGGTCTTGCCAATTTCTACCGCAGGTTTGTGTTGGGATTCTCTCATATCACTTGGCCCTTGAGTCAAGTCAACAAGGGAGGAGCTAAAGCAAAATTCTTTTGGTTTGAATATCAACAGAAGGTGTTCGGGGAGTTGAAACATCACCTCTGCTCTGCACCAGTGCTCACACTACCAGCCTTGCAACAACCATTCGAGATCAAGACAGATGCCTCTGACTATGCTATTGGGGCAGTCCTTACTCAACATGGGCATCCAGTGGCATATCACAGTGAGACAGTTTCTGACACAGTCTCGAAGTATCCCACTTATGACAAAGAAATGTATTCCATTGTGCAAGCTTGTCGGCAATGGAAGAATTACATTTTGGGAAAGGAAATGATCATCGACACAGACCACCGACCCCTGCAGTTCATATAGACACAAGGGAAGTTGTAGAACGATCGCCATCAGAAGTGGTCCACATACTTGCAACAGTTTCATTTGAACATTAAGTAAAAAAAAGGAAGCGCCAATAATGTTGTAGACTACCTCAGTCGACCACCCATCGTGGTGCTAACCACTATGCTCAACTCTTATGGACATGAGGCTTCCGATTGGCCACTTCTCTACACAAGTGATCCAGAATTTGGCCACACATACAATACACTCTTGGAGGGTAAGAAAGTTCCCAATTTTCATCTCCAGGATGCCCTGCTTTGTCACTTGGGATACCTTTGTGTTCCTTCAAGCGATCATGCCAAGATGATTTGGGAGGCGCACTACAGTCAAGTCGCTGGGCATTTCGGGGTCAAGAAAACCATGGAAGTACTGCAAAAGTATTTCTATTGGCCGAACCTTCGACAAGATGTCGGGAAGTACATCAAGTCCTACACTGCTTGCGCCATTGCCAAACCGACCATCAAGAAGCAAGGCCTCTATACTCCTCTTCCTACCCCCAGTCGACCTTGGGAATCCATCTCTATGGATTACATGTCATGCCTTCCTTTTACTAAGCATGGCAATGACTGTGTTTTTGTGGTCGTCGACCGATTCTCGAAGATATCCATTATGATGGCCTGCAAGAAGAATATCATAGTAGAAGCCACTGCTAAACTCTTCTTTGAATGAGTGTGGGTACACTTTGGGATCCCACAATCTATCATCTCGGATCGGGATAGTAGGTTCCTCACTACATTTTGGTCCAACCTCTAGTCGATGTTGGACACCAAGCTCACCAAGTCCACAACTTTCCATCCGCAAAATGATGGTCAGACAGAGGTCGTCAACCAGATGATTGTACACATTCTGCACATGTACAATTCAAAGCATCCACGCACATGGGATGA
>CBVK0100184136.1:7334-21070 GCA_900067695.1 Picea abies
GTATGTGCAGATCAATGTGCCAATGGAAAAATTGTTGAGGAAATATAGCATTTTCAATGGAATGAGAACTGTTAGCGAGGATTGGACACTCTAAAAGAGAAGATGGTAACAAAACCAATACTAGTATTCCTAGATTGGGAAAATCCATTTCACGTGGATGTAGATGCATCAGCTATAACTCCTGGAGCTATTCTCACACAACCAAGAATAGGGGAATTGGACCATCCTTTAACATTTTCTAGAAGGAAATTGTCAAAGTCAGAGTAGAATTACAATACCATAGAAAGAGAAGTCCTAGATATCATCTAAGCACTCCAGAAGTTTAGACATTGCTTACTGGGAAAACATTTAAAGATTTTTACAAATCATTCAACCCTCAAATACTTAGTCAATAAACCAGTTTTTGGGGGGATAATTTGTAGATGGTTATTGTTGTTCCAGAAATTTGAATTTGAAGTAATAGTCAAACTAGGGAAGTTGAATGCAAGACATGATCACCTATCAAAGATCACTAATGGAGAGGAACCTACGAACTTAGAGGACAAATTCCCTTATGCACAGTTATTTTTATTCCAAGTAGCTGATGAATATTTTGCTGACATCATTCAATACTTGAGTACAAGGATTGCGCCACAAGAATTCAACATTGTGCAGAAGAAAAATCTGGTAGCTTGAGATACATACTAGCAATTTATTGCATGAAACTTATATAATATGGGTTCAGATAACATCTTGAGAAGATGCATACTATAACAAGAAATACCTAGGATTTTAGCAGAGGCCCATGAGGGAATAGAAGGAGGACATTATGCAGGAAAATCTACTGCATAGAAGGTATTGCACGTAGGATTATGGTGGCAGACCATTCACAGAGATGCAAAGGACTACTTCTAGAGATGTGATGTATGTTAGAGGGTTGGTAAACCTAATAGACAGGATGAGATGCCCCTAAGACCACAAGTAACCTTGCAGGTATTTGAAAAATGGGCAATACACTTTGTAGGACCAATTAACCCACCAGCAAAGAGATCAGGAGCAAGGTATATCATTACTGTGACATAGTATCTACCAAGATGGCAAGAGGAAACACCAATAAAATATTGTAGCGCAGAGACAACAACACACTTCTTGTTTGAGAAAGTGATCACTAGATTTGGATTCCCAAGGATTATGATGAGTTCCCTAGGTACTCACTTCATTAATGGATAGCGCTCCCCCATAAGGGTGGAAATGGTGATGAAACACTCCCCCAAAGAGTCTTAGGGAGTGCCATCACTCCCTGGTAGTGGGTAGGGGAGAGATCCTCTCCAAAATTAAGTTTTTGAGTGGTTTTTCCAATGACAAAAGGCTTGTACTTGTTGTCAAGTGATTTGTCTTCTTCCAAACTAACCTTTGAGGTGTATTAAGTTTTTTTATGATGTCGTTAGAGGCATGACATATGTAAGATGGAAACATGATGTTTTTGACACTTGAAACACTTATAGTCAAGATGCGACACTCGCAAACAATATGTGACACTTACAACACTTGTAATGACGACACTTGCGACACTATCGAAGTGAGTAATTTTGAGGTGTAACACCTACAGGTATGAAGTTCGATGTATGGAAAGTTTAGACACTTGTCGGGGATAAAGATGCATCGAAGAAGCCAAATCCAAGTGTGAATCTAGAATGGAAAAATAAGGGGGGTGTGCCAAAGAAAGGTACCTAGGAAGCACAAAAGGAAACTACCCCAATATCAAAAGAACTAGAAAAAGGGGCTACAATAGCATAAGGAACCCCATCGATTCCACCCCACTGGAAAAGGGCTAGAGCAAGAGGCTGCAAAAAGGCTAAGTTGCACAAGGCTACAGTATACAATCACCGAGGATGATGGTGAACTCATGGATGAAAGAGTCCAGGACCATGCAAATGAGGAGTTTGAAGATTCCCAACACCAGAGAGTCCACATTCAATATGAGCTGGATGACATAAGGAAGGTCCTAGAGAAAATCAGAGGCATGCAGAGGATGAACAGGGAAACATAGTCATTCCCCACAACATCAAAAGCATAAGCAAGGGTTGCACTGAGCAAACATGATATGATCCAAACGATAGCACAGGAGAGACTGACCTTCCATATTACACCCAAAATACTGTGCATGGATGAGATTGTAGCCCATACACCCCTAAAATATATTGCACATATATAGTTGGTAATGGAGTGAATACCAACCAAGGAACTGTACAAACTAAAAGTTAGTGTCGTGCAAGAGGTGCAGTCATGCGCATGAACATAAGCAATAGATTTGAAACATACAAGGAATACCAAAGAGGATTTGGAAATGGTGCTCGAGAAGGTCAATATATAGACAAAAGACAAGAAAGATTGCACATATAGGCTTGAGAAGGGAGTGGTTGTAGGCTATGACATAATCGCAAATAGCACACAAATAGTAGATCCCACCATAACATAGAATATTGATCATATTTTCCAAACAATTGATCAATATAGGAAGGATATTGGAAACCTATGGGAACAAATCATTCCTACAACTCCTCTAGAGGTGAAGGAACAAAGGATTCAAGAAGCGACAAAAAATATGGAGGAAGTGGAACGACAAGTCATCGCAACTATGGACTTATTTAATAAGGCAACATAACTATGGACAACATCAGAAGAAGATGAACAAGTCCAGCACTGGGACCACGAAGAGGAAAAAATAAGTGAAGCGATCTAGGACCTCAAGTAGAGGCATAAAATAATGAATATCACCGAACACCTCAAAGAAGTGCAAGACATGAAGAAGCTGCAAGCAGAGCTAGTCGTTGCACATATGCAAAAGAAGGACCAACAAGCTCAAGTGGAACCTCTGCAAGATCTAGTTGCGAAGTTTATTGTGCAAGCAGAGGAGGCAAAGAATAACATGGCGCAAACACAGGAAGAGTGCACAGAAATGATTTGGGAGGAGATCACAATGCAAGTGTTAGATGCACTCAAAGAAAAGGTCGTGTAGGCTCAAACACAAGAAAGAGACCTTGCAGAAAAGTTCCACACTCTCGTAGGAGTTGTTGAAGAAGCGCACACATTCTAGGTGGCTTGGGATGAACCACATGTCAGTGTTGGGGGACTATTGGGTGAAGGCCCATTTTTGGGAAAATACCATTTTTGGAGAGAAAAGCATGAAGAAGAAAGAAAAGACAACTGGGAGGAAAAGTAGCCTATGAAAAGGAATCATGTGAGGAGTGCATGCAAGGGAGACCTAACTACATTAGGGTTAGGGTTTTTGCATGATATTGTAATGGATGATAAGCCAAGAGTATGTATAAGTAGCACCTAGGAGGTCTAGGAGAGGAGATAATGATAGAGAGAGAGAGAAGAATGAGAAAGACTTAAATTGCAATAATTTTTTAAGTTGGTGAACTAGAGAAGAGTCGAGCAACTTAATCCCTAGGGTTAGATCATAGGATGAGGAGATTGGTGCGATCTAGTCAACCTCACAGGGATTGGGAAGCCTGTGAAGATTGTAAGATCCAAGAATGTAAACGCACATGACACTATCTATTTCTAAGACATAATAAAAGAGATTGAAAGCCAAATCTTTGTGGATGTATCCCAGGAGGGGGTGAAGCATGGTAAAATGTGTGTTATATGATTGAATGCTATGCATATCCATTATTGTTAATGATTAAATGATAGATAAATGAATGAAGGAACTAGTTAGATCAAATATTTCATATGCATGAGTAAGAGTGACTGAGTAATTAGGATGTTAGACTAAGAAAATAAATATCACAGGTTACAATTACATATCCCCACTTATTCCCAATATGCAATCATTTGAGTATTGCATCCATCCATAGAGCCATCTCGGGTGAGACTATGCAATGCACCCTTTGTATTGTGCTGCCTTTTGGTTTACTAGGAGGGTCAATAGTCTTAGAGGGATTTTGTTGGAAGCTTGTTAAGTCTGAACCTGGGTCGACTTATGATTGTAGGGTAAGATCAGAGTAGATAAATTAGTGTAAATCCACCATAAACATATCCCAACATTTTGGTGACCCATTTATATTGCTCGAGGGGTGAAATCCTTTTCTCTAGGAAGTATTTCAAGTTGTGATGATTGGTTTTAATATGAAAACATTTCCAAAGATGATAGAGATGTCGGATATCCACAACATGCAAGAAATCCATCATTTCTTTTTCATAAGTGGATTTTCCCAAGTGACACTCATAGGTTTGTTCGTTGGTAAATACCAATGGTCTTCCCTCTTGCATGATTAATACTATAATTCCTTTACTAGAGGCATCACATTACAAACCAAAAGTCTTAGTGTAGTTTGGCATAACGATTACTAGGATTGTACACATAACATTCTTCAAATCATGGAAGGCTTGACTGGTGGCTTCATTCCAACTTAAATCATTTTATTTAAGAACAATAGTGAGCAGAGATGCAATCTTACCATAGTTTTTGAAACAAATTATATAATAATCGATGGGACCAAGAAAACTTCATAAACGTTTAAGAGTTATTGGACATGTCCATTCCTTAATAATTCAATTTTCTTCAAGTCCACACATACGTCGTCATTACTAACAATATGAAGCAAATATTCCACTTCAGAGACACTAAAGACACATTTGGACCTCTTGAGAAAGAGTTGATGATTAACAAGTAGTTGTAATACTTGATCCACATGGGTACCATGAGTGTGCCAAGTTTTATTGTAGATCAGGACATTGTCAAAAAATACATGGACAAAATGACGAAGAAAGGGATGAAAAATGTTGTTCATGAGACTCTAGAAGGTGGAAGGTGCATTGCAAAATCCAAAGGGAATCACCAAAAACTCACAATTTCCTTCATGAGTGTGAAAAGCATTTTTGGTAATATCTGTCTCCTTCATTCGAATTTGGTGATAGCTAGAGTATAGATAAAGTTTAGTGAAAAATTGAGCACCTTTGAGCTCATCCAGGAGGTCGTCAATGAAAATAATGGAAAACTTGTCCTTGACTGTTATTTTTTTGAGAGATCGAAAGTTAGGATACATATGCCAAGTGCCTTCTTCTTTGAGGACCATGAAAACTGGCGATGAAGAAGGATTGGTACTAGGCCAGATGACACCAACAACTAGCAATTCCTAAACTATATTTTCAATTTCATTTTTTTTGGGAAAATGGGTAGCATAAGGGCATGCATTGGGTGGGATTCTACCTAGTATGAGTGGAATAGAATGATCATGCACACCTCGTGAGGGTGCGAGGGCTTGGTGGGTTTCAAATTTTTATAGGTGTTTTTCCAAGACTAACTGCATGTCAAGATGGATGAGTTGAGAAGGTGGCTCAAAGGCTTGAATGGCATGGAATTTGGAAACAATACTTGAATTCCCTGTTTTAAGAATTTTTTCCATATGGTGTGAGTTGATGACCTCTAGAGAATTGACTACGATCCCTTGGAAAGTGTAGTGATGTCCCTCTTGTTGGAAAATCATGTATAACTCACAAAAATCCACGGTGATGGGGCATAATTTTCATAACCATTCAAGACCCAAAACAATGTCACAACCACCCACTTCAACAGGAAACATGTGGGTTTTCAAGGAATAATCACCCATTCAATCCACACATTTTCACAATGACCCCCACATTTCATGGAACCTCCATTAGAAATTATTATTTGGAAGTTGTTCATAGCATGGATATAAAAATGTGTTTCTTTGGATACCTGTCAATTGATGAAGTTATGGGTGCTACTGATATCAATTAAGATAAAGTATTTGCATTTTTTGATGCAGCTAATCAATTTGAGGGTTTGAGGAGTTGAAATACTAATCAAAGCATGCATGGAGATATAGTGTTCCACATCTTGTTGAGCATAGGGAGGAATGTGTTCAATGGGAAGACACAAAGACTCATCAGGTATAACTTCAAATTCATCATCCAAAATTTCCTTCAAATCGACATAAAGAGTTTTTTCTCCTTATATTTATGCCCAAGAAAAAAATTATCATCACAATTGTAGCATAGACCTTTAAGTTGGCACTCCACAATTTCAACATAGTTTAACTTATGGATCTTAAGGGGTGTAGATAAAGGATATGGATGGGTGGGATAGGGATGGGGAATAAAGGATGGTTTTATGATTTGGATATTCACCATCTTTTGAGCTTCTCTGGCTCTTTAAGAGGCTTCCAATCAAGTAGTAGGACAAGCAATTAAGACTTGGGAACTTATCTCTTCCTTTAAACCACTGATAAAACATTCCTTGAAGAAGGTATCTAACATGCCTTTAGTGCATATTTTGAGTTTCTCAAAAGTGGAGATGAAATCTTCATATATACTGAATTGTTTAATCTTGTCCAAGCATCCCAAATAATGAGTTTCTATTTCAAAGGAATCATACAGGTTTGAGACAAATTGTATCTAAGAAATATAGCCCCAGTGGGAGTTCTTGTGCCATTCCCACCATTAAAAAAATTTAGGATCTAAATATAAGACACATGAACAAAGTATCATTAAGTCATTGGTGATTTCATATGGGGAAAAAAATGTTCCATCTAAGTGACCTAACCTATGGGGTTAAAGCCATCAAATTTGTTGAGATCTACTTCAAGGAGTCAATGCCACATCATAGTCTTAGGGTCATGAACAAATGGGTTATAGTGAGGCCCCATGGGATTGGATAATTCAACTCCCTCCAGTTGGGACAACTAGTCTCAACATTGATTACTCTTAAATTTATTGTACATTTCCATGAGTTAGGACAATTGGTATAGGAATGCATCTAGTTTGGCAAGCCTTGCATCGACATAAGTAATTTGTTTTTTAGTAGAGGAGTGCATGAAATATATTTTGTGTTGAAACTCACCACACAGAGTTTTCGAGGAGACTCATGTGTTTAGCTCATTTTTTCTAGTAGCCATAGAGATGAGGTCCCTAAGTAAAAGGTTATTGGATAGTGGTACCAAGGTAATCAATACTTATTTTGAGGTCTATTGAGACAATTTCCTAGTAATGGGGTTAGAGGGTCCACCAAAACGGCTTATTAGAGAGTGGTACCACGATGATCAACACAACACAAGGATTATGTTGAGATAGATACCAAACACTAGAAGTAAAAGAACTTGTAGTGGAGGTTTTTAGTGTTACAAAATTGACAAAAATTGTCAAAAGAACCTTCTCTAAAAAATCTATTTTTGGTAGTAGATGTTTTTGCAGAGATTATAATGAAAATTCATTATAACTAAAAAAATATGGGCGGCCGAAGGTTTTAGCGGATGATTTTCTAGGTGGTGCACTTCATGGTGTATATGCACTGGTGCTTACATTTCACCAAAAACACCGGGGCAGTCAAAACAATATTGGGGCACCGATTCTCTTCTAAATAATAATGCACTGGTGCTCTAATAATAACAATGCATTGGTCGAATCTATGATACCATGCATCGGTGCATTACAAGACAAACATGATTGGTGCATGAAATTTATAATGCATTGATGCAAAAGTCTGATATAGAAGCATCGATGCATCGTTTTAATTAAATGAACCGAAAGGCCGATTTTTATTATTACAATTGTTGTTGTTAAAATAGTATTATGATCGGAGTTGGTTCATTGTATTACATCACCGGTGCTTTTTAACATTAAATGCACCAGTATTCATTTTCTCTTTTTAGAAACATCGACCCATGACAATGAAATTATTGTTATTTTTTAATTCCAATGGTCATAAACAAATTGACATATATATTATAATAGTATTCATATAAATTAATTTTTGAGTAGTGCATTTGGATATGATGTTTGGATTAATTTTTTATATCATCAGATTTCACATCTCTTCATTATAATATTTAATCATCCATATATTTAATCAATGATGTAACATTTCACAGCGATATTGGACAACACGATGAAATAAAATAAAACATATTTTATTATATATGAGTAAGAAGATCTGTGTCATACAAAATGGGACATTTATTGGTAACCCCTTGTCTTTCAATTGGGACACTATGTCCATTACATTGATAAAATGTTTGATTTTCATAGACAATTATTTCAAAAAATACAACAACTTGCATTGATATCCAAACATATTGATCATCATTCTTCGTTGGAACTTTAGTGAGTGATTGAGCTACTTACATGACTTGGGTTATTTGACCAAATGTTTTGTTGATTTACTCGATTGTTTTCCTCTTCTTCAAGTTCCATCTACAAAAATAAAAGTAAAGTGTAATGAGTGTATCTACATTGCTGAGAATAATGAAAATTGAAATAAATAATATACATAAATGTAAATTAAAAGGTGGCGTACCATAGAAAGAATTGAGTCATGAATGATACACATTCTTTCAAAATCAAATCTCATGGCTTGTTTCAACAACTCTTCTGTTGGCACATTTCCACACTTTGTTTCCTACAAGTTTTATACCCCATAATAAATCATAGATTTAATAAAAAGGTTTTTTTTGTTCCATTAATCATAAAATGATTGAAGTAAAACAACATAGATACTTACAAATTCCATAATTAATTTTTGATAGGCCAAGATATACTCACAACCCATACTTAACTCAATGTCAATCAATTTTTTCGATGGCTCTTCTTTGTATGTTAGCACTTGTTTGAAAACATTGAAGGATGGATGCTATAAAACAACTTAAAATATACAAAAATGAAATATTAAGTTGTTATAAGGAAATAACAATTACTCACAAACTTTGTTATTAACACTTTTCTTCCTTGTTGTCCCGTTTTATGTGTAATGGGTTCCATGTTGTTTTCTTTTCTATAAGAAAATAATTGAAAATTAATATTTAATGATGAATTATTTATTTATATGTACCTAATAGACAAATTTGATGATTTCATACATTTGAAGAATGTTGTTGTTGACATGGTTCTTCCTATGATGCAATTATGTCCATTTCTTTGGCCATCTCCGTGTATATTTTTTTGGACATTCCTACTGACATATTTTGGATATCATCTCATTGATCCTTTGGGATTTTCATAATATTCCTGAAAAAAGTAACATGACATTAAACTTTTTTTATATTCATATATGAAAACTAAATATAACAAAATAAATATTAATAAATGAATGTTTGTAGTAATATATACATATTCTAGAAAATCATTTTTAGGAATATTACTTTTTGAATGACTCTTTTTTGTTGTTCTATGTTTTTTCTATTGCAAGTATGACATGTCTCATTAACCATTGCTTTGTAAATGCTTCCTATAGTTTAGATATGACTTGGTTCTTGGAATCATTGGATTTATTTATATATTATAAGTGGAAAGTATGTCTATACGTTTGTCCCACTATATCCCTCATAGTTTTGTAAAAGTTTTCCCCCCTTTCACTAACCTCCAACACCACTTCAAATGAGCTAAGGACCAATTTATCATCATTTACATCTTCTATAATTTTTATTTTCTTGGGATGACATTATGTTCCTTCATTGTTGGTCCCTATAGAAAATGAAATATGTGTGAATTAATAGATTGTTTGAAAAATGTTATCTAATATTATTAAGTATATTATTAATAAAAATTCAAAAAAGAACTCATATTTAATAGTATTTTTTCATTCACCTGATTCATCCTTTTGCAATTTTTCCATCAAGATTTATGTTTTTCTGCACTTAGATCACAAAGAATGTTATCGAGCTTTCTCATGTTGTGGATCTACATGATTCACACTAACCAATACATATTAGTTAAGCTTACATATAGTTCAAACATATTAATTTTGTATAGAATTTACAAATAACTTCTCATTTTTTTATTTTTTGGATGTGCTATCATTGTGTCGATCAAAATTTTTGTTGCTTGAACTATTCTCACACATTTTTTTACAAATACACCACCCGTACCATTCAATACATAAGCTATTAAATATATTTTATAAATAACTCACCTAATTTTCAGCTAAAAAAAATCACAAAAATTTCACATAATTAAATACAGAAGCTATTAAATATATTTTATAAAAGAATCACATATTTTTCACATAATTCAATACAGAAGCTAGTAAACATATTTTATAAATAAATGACATAATTTTTAGCTAAAAAAAAACATGTTTTCTGGTGTGCTTTAATAATATGAAAGCACCGGTGCATTCGATATAGGAAACACACCGATAGGAAAAAATAAATTAAAAAAAAATACTTTAAATCACAATGGTGTGATATGTATCGATAATAAAACAACACCTAGAGTAAAAAACAAAAACGAAAAAAAATACCATGAGTGAAAAATATAACCAAAAAAATTACACATCGATGAATGAAATTGTTTTAAAAATTATGTTACAACATTTGTAGTGCACTTTATTAGTAAAAACATCGGTGCATTAAAGTCAAATCGGCTCACCAATAACCCGAAACCACTTAATTTTTTTTATATATAAGAAAACGTGACATGGCTGACAGGGTTTGGATCCAATGCAATAAGTGGTCCACTTGCATCACATATCAAATGCCTTATATATAGAAACAAAAACCCATCAAATCTAAAATTCCTAAAATAAAATCCTTAATTGTGAATTGATAGATGGAGTTAAACCCCAAGGTGAAATTTTGTAGTCACATAAGAAAAAAGAAGCAAGGGTTTAAGGTAAGTATGGATTTTGTTTTTTTAATTTTAATTAAATATAAACAAGGATACAAATTGTAAATTTTTTTATTATTAAAATCAACAATAAAATTTAAATTTTTTAGTATGCAGGGTTTTGAGTGAATCACAAAGCCCTTCAAATTCTGATCTTATGAATAATTTTGTTTCTCCGAATGGGTTTCGAGTGAATCACCATACCCTTCAAATTCCGATTCTAAGAATAATTTTATTGTTTCAAAGTATTATGTTGCTCCACAATGCTCCTTGGTATTTCTCTCTTACAAATCTCTCCCCTATAAATTTTGACAAAATAATGAAATAGTGAATATCTTAATATTGTTTAAAGTACTTTATGAAAAGGGTTTTGCGTGAATCACCATACCCTTCAAATTATGATCTTTTGAATAATTATGTTATTTCAAAGTATTTTTTTGCTCCACATTGCTCCCTCATATGTATCTCTTGCAAATCTCTCCCCTGTAAATTTTGGAAAAATAACAAAATAATGAATAGATTCTCACTATTTAAAGGACTTTATGAAATTAGATTTTCAAAAAATAAATCCCCTATCATTTTTTATTGTAAAAAAACAAAGTCACACTTTTTTTTTAAGTTTTCCATAACACGGGTTCGTTTATTAATATAACGCACCATTGTGTTTGTTTATACAAGGCACCAGTGCGCTAAATATTTTTGGAGCAATGATATCATATAATTCTTTTTTATTTATTCGAAATATTGAGAAATGGTGTGGTTAGTAATTAAATGCCCCATCTCTTTATATTGTTATAGATGTATCGATGTGTTTTGTTTAAATAAGCGCACAATTATGCTTTAAAATTTATCTTAATTTTTATTTTCACATAAATAATATATTCATCTTAAATTGTCTTTTAGGATGCATCCACATGAGTTGTAGTACTTCATAGTATACATTTTCCATGTAAAGTCGCCTTATTCTTAAAAATTTATTGTTGATTTTGCTCAAATGCAGGGAGAAAATCTTATAATATTAAATGGCTAATTCTTCAAATTCTAGACCATTCCATATTGTTCAAATTCCATCGCGGAATTCTCCCTTTCCATCTCCAGTAAATTCAGATTTTATTTATATTTTGATTATCTAATTGAATTAGTTTTGTATACATGTCAATTTGAATAAAAATGTATCTAAAATTGCAGGATCCTGATTCATAATTGAGTTTGGCTGCATAAAATATTCAACTAGTTCAAAAACATCGGAAGTTTTTATCAGAATAAACATACTGCAAGTAGTTGGTAGATGAAAATGGAAAGTTCCTTTACCCTGCCAATTGTAACATGTGATCTTCCAACTAGAATCCTAGGTCAGTGATCGTAATAATTGTTTGGTATAATGTAATTTGAACAAATGAATTGCATTGTGCTTACTAATATCATTGATGTACTAATGTTTAATATTTTTGAAATTAAGATTCTAATGATGAGCAACCTACTTATCATTTTCCATTCCACCCCATTACAATGTCAAATCAAGAGAAGACTACAATAAGAGCACAAATTGGAGAGGAAGCATACCAAGAATGTTTGAATCAACCACATATTAAATTTCCACTACGTACAAATTCACTAATTAGGAATGACTACAAAAATAGTAGTTCTTCACAAGTTGGAAATAGAGTCGATCAAATAGAGGTTGGTATGGATGATTATTTACAGAATAAGACTCCCATGGTGACATTATTGTTACACGTGCTCTAGAACAAGGAGATATGGGATGATGTTCGTAACACTAATACCTTTTTTGAAAGATGAAAATATGCTTCCACCACCCCTGTCTTTGGACCTAGCCAATCAAAGTCTACCCAGCTGGGGACAACACTGTTACTATACAACTTGAAGCAAAGTTTGGCATCTCAAACACATGTTTCTTGGAAATATGGAGGTAATTGATCATAAAGTCCAAAAACATTGTAACCAAGTGTATTTTTACTCATATGTGTTGGATAGGGATTGTTGGTTCTTATTAAGGCACGACCCTAGATCAAAACATATTTTTGAGAACAACAATGTTATCATACCAAGTGAGGAAGATAATCAGGGTGATGACAATGGGGAGAGATATGTACATGTTTTATTTCATCATGTATACTATTGTTGTATCATATTTGTATCTTTATATCACTAATTATATTGTTTTTTAGTCATCTTGTGAAAAAATCTTTGAACAATTTTAGTTGGTTAATAGTCATTTTGATGCATAATCTGTTTTTCTTTCAAATTACTTATGATCACATGGAACGATTGATTGGAATATAATTTTATATTATTATTTGAAGATATTTGTATGTTGTTGCATGTTTAATATAAAATTTTAAGAATTATTTTCATGATAAATTCGTAACAACATATTTTTAGATTTTTTTTCCAAATATTTTATAGATGTCATTTTATATAATTGGTAAGATTCACAAATGTTTTTACACTTAAACTGAGTATTTCCAATTGTGAAATCCTAAAGAATGTCAAACCAGTTGAACTTTTAATGGGATATGAAATTCTACTTTCTCCATGTAAAGTTTTATGATGTTGAAACCACTCTCAAACATCTTGGAACAATTAATGGAAATACTAACATTTAACTAAAATGATAGAAAAAAAATTTCCTTGTAGAAGAAATATGTCAAGTTTGAATCATTTAAGAATTTAATATTATGAGTGATTTCCAAAATACACATATGAGAATTTTATTTTTTATTTTTATTTTTTTTATTTTTTATTTTTTATTTTTTTTCAGAAAGGCCTCAAAAGGTTAGAAGTTTGACCCTTTACCAACATGTTGATGAAGCATTGAGACCTAAAAAGGATCTTTCCAAAACATTGCTTCATTGTCACAATGGTGTTAGAATTAGGATGTGTATAGATTGTGGCACTTATCCATTTATTAACAATAATCTTACCCTTGGACACACTCAAGCACTTGTATAACACACATTTGTTAATGATATGACTTTGATCCTTGAATCTCTTAGGGAAATTTTAAGATTTGCATTGTTTCTCCTTGCTTGAGCATTTGAGTTATGGATATTTTAAACCATGCACGAGTTATTTAATTATTTTTTAAATTATATATATATATA
>CBVK0100184137.1:5614-21060 GCA_900067695.1 Picea abies
TTTTTTTTTTTTTTTTTTGTATTAACCGTTTCATATGACAATTTTTTGGACACTCGATTGTAGTCCATGTGGTGAAAAGTTGCATATTCATCTTCAAAAATCATCGATTCCTGGGTGACTAGGGATTCAACAATTTCTCGAGTTTCCAACAGTATTTGCTCAAAACAACTAGGTTCTTCAATAAGCTCATCCACATCCATAGCTCGTGGGATTTCTTGGGTTTCAAGTACACTTAACCCTATTGTAAGTGTATTACTTTTTCTCTTGGCAGAAGTATATATGGTATGAGATTTTTCAAGATTTTTCTTGGGTGGGTCCTTATCACCACCATCATATGAACTTCAGGCTGATGTTTTTCTCATCTCGATACCACTGGTCCTATGATTTGTTCTTAACATGGTACTGTTGAGGGGTCCTAATTCCCTTTAACTCAACAATATGAACCAAACCCGCCACCGAGGCCCAATTAGACTCTGCATTGTTTAATGGTGGAATGGTTCTCCATATCTTGCGATCCAACCAATTAATCGATGGGATTTACATAGTGATCGATGGGATGTCTTCTTATGAAAAATCCTCCTTCAGTTCTGACGTTCTCTTTTTGTATTTTCTCTTATAGGTGGGACTGATACAAGATGAATGCTAGTATAAACCAGCTCGGTAACAAATGGGGAGGGACTTAACTACTGAAGAAGGTTGAGTTTGGGATAACCCTTCTGCTCAAGCATGCAAACAATGATTCTTACACCTACGACAAGCTTAGTACTAATACATTAACATGTTGGTGTTCCAATTGTTGATTGAGATACAATTATCAAGAGAAAACATACATGCAATAAACGATGGTAGAAAAATAGGTTTCTTAACGCTAATCATCAATCACATATTAATGCAACAATTTAGTTTTCACCTTTAAAGACAAGAACTGTAAAAATATTGAATCAGATAACTTATCAACATATTTAAAAGCTCTTACTCGTTACACCTCCATTCATGAGATGAAATAAAAAATGATTCTTCTTCATATCCAATCATACACGCTTTTGATGAAAAACACAAACTTGTCTCTGGTCCTAAACAAGACTTCTCAATTAAGGCAGCTCCGAAATAGTTCTTTACAAATCCAAAAAAGAGGATATTTGCAACAACCATTGACCTTTTCTAATAGGTCAATCTTCTTATTTATAACATATAATTAACTAAAAATAACTATCAAAGTGCAACTAAGTGAAACAAAAAATCACCACATGGCACTTTCATCGCTCAGTCTTCCAAAGTCATCCAATGGTTTCACTTGAGTTGATGAATCTTCTCATACTCCGACCATTGGATGAAGAGATACTTTCACGTGTTTGCGTACGAGAATTTGTGTTGATCCATCGGAGCCGAAAGAATCTCCTTGATCTCTACTGCCCATGCCCGATATTTGACTATTTTAGCACTTAACTGTTGTAGCATTGTCTGAGCCTTGATCGGGTGCTCCATGAACTACTGCACTTGACATGGCACCATGTTCGCCACCTTTGTTATCTCTGCAACCCACGATGAGTCTTTTTCGGCATGTAATTTGACTATGTTGTGCAAGTCGAAAAAATCATCGGGTGTGCCAAATTCTGGAAGGCCGATGACTCTCATCTCTCGATTGACCTTGGTCCAGCTCTTTTCACACTCGACCCACTTCTCTTGGATTTCTCGATGAGGTTCTTGGGCCATTTTCATCGAGTATTTAGTTGACTTATTTATGTGGTCGATGCTACTATCCCTGAGTACCTGAATGTCGTTCTCTTCGACGTCTCAACTCTATTGAACGACACTGAAGTAGTCGATTCTCTCCATGGTTTAGTGTGCTTCCTCATACCACCTCTCCATATATTTACACATTTCCAGTGCCATGATGGTGTCTTCTTGGTAATCGACTATTATTGTAGTGAACAAGTGCCGCTCGTTTGAAAATTTATTGTAGGCATATTGAAATTCACTTCTCAAGAACACCGAGGCATGTGTGGAGTCTTGGTAATATTTTTCCAAATGGTGTAGATGTTCCAACTCCTTTAGCGCAACGACCAAATACTCTTCATCCCTTTTTTCTCTGTCAAGGGTGGCATTTGTGATTTTCATCCCTACGTCGATGAGCTCAAATCTCTTGGCATGCTCTATGTTAATAAATTTTTCCTCTATGGTGATGAGGATGGAGCGATCTAGACTAATCCTCCTCTTCTTGGTGGTTCTCTTCACGATAGCTTTCCATTTCCGGTCATAGGAGACAACATGTATATCAACAACTTCATTCACGGGTTCGGGGATTTGTTGATCTCATCAGGTAAGCATATTTCCCAAGCGATGTATATTTGTTCAAGACTAGGTTCTTGAACCTCCTCCATGCGTTCTGAAGATCCAAACTCTGGTTGTTGTTCATCGGGAGGTTGAGTACCAATTGAAATTGAAGCATCAGGGGTAGGCTCGGTACTTAATTGATAATCGGTTGTTGAGATGTCGATTTCCTGCTATGGAGCTTCTTCCTTTTGCTCACCCAACTCTGGCTCGTCTGTCAAACTGTCCAATTTAGTTTCCAGTACATCAAGTAGTTGAGTGTATAAGAAAATTTTGACCTCCTGGTCATTCTTTGGAGGGCTCCGAATTTGAGAGTCAAGAGCTAGGGAGGATGCATTCTCAGGCTCCTTTTCCTCTATGATCTGGATAAGAGTCACCAGGGACACCTTCGAACTTTCTTCAACATCATAGATGTTTATCAATTTGCGGAGGGGGTTTGGTGTACTTGCTCTCCCTAATATTCTTACTATCTTTGGCTAAGCTGAAACGTCCCCTGGTGACCCGGCTTGTGGTATTGTAACTTCAGGGTTATATAACCCAGCAATTTCGTCAATTTGTATAATCACAGGGCCACTTGGGCCTACCCGACTTTCATCTGGGTTGTCAGCAAAGGCCCTGGTCATTCCTATAAGGTTCGGGTCATCCTACAACTGATCAATTACTCACTACACCTTTTCTATCATGAGAAATCCCCTTGCTCATGCATCCAATGTCATAGGAAATCCTTTGTTCTGTGTCAGATCTACCAGGGGAACATCTGTTGCTTCTACTGCTCTGATTTCTTCCTTGACTCTGAGGGCCTCTTGAGTCGATTTCTCTATGGTCATCACCTATTCATCCAGGATCATGGCCCTGAACCTGGTCATTTTGGGGTCATCTATCCTTGCTACCACCTCATCTCAGTCTTGAGCATTTTTCGTGAAGACTTCATATTCAAATTTGTCGTGGGCATACGACCAATAGGATGACACTTGTGAAGCGTGTTGTAAGACTAGGCCCTTTGGATCATTCTTGCAGAATTATCCTGTCTGGAATCTGAACTCGATTTGGCTCAACCCTTCTTGTTTGGCTTGAGCGGTATCCTTAACCAAGTAGAAACCTACATGGAAACCATAGGGTATGAATGCCCGCTTCTTGTCCTTGACCAGGGTGGAATTGTAGCCTTGGAAGATGGTTTGATAGCATATTTATTCTACTACAAGCCGGTCCGAGACATGATCTAGTAGGAGATGTGGTGCTCCGGTGGCCCTGAACACCCTGATGTAGGTGTCGCACTCGTCCAAGTACCAGTGGCCTACCTTTGATATCATTTTCTTGGCCACAACCTATAGTCTCGGGCATTCCTTCTTAAAAAGAATAAAATAAATTCGTGCAATGAATTCATCGCAAATGAAGGAGTAAGAATTTTTATACCTGTTTTCCCATAGCATACTGAAGTAGATGTGGACCGAGAGCTCTGCAACATGCCAGCTTAGATTCATGTCGATGAAGATGTTTCTGGCACACATGACATCGAGCAAATACAAAGTCATGTAGAAAATTGGAGTCTCTCCTTCCTTCAGTGTTTGAGCCTATTGTATACATATGCTCAGTTTTTTAGAAATTATTTCTCCCCAGTTGAAACCATTCCCAGAGATCGCCACTATGTAAGCCAAGGGCATCCATGCCTCTGAAAATCTGGAGCAGTCCTTCTTTCCATATAATTGGCAGATGAGAGCCATCAAATAGATGTATGGATCCCTTAAATTGGTCATCCCATACCAGCCAATGCTACGGTTGGTGTACTTCTTGTCCTCCCTCCACCATGAGGCCATCACCCGGCTGGTGTCATGGCATTCATAGAACTTCACCACGAAGTCTGTGTTTAGCCGCTCCTCAGGATCTCTAAGCTTGTAGTATTTTTGAACTTCCACCAGTAAGAACACTCCAACACACCCACCATTATCATCGTTGATTAAACATTTTTGTGTGTCTATGTGGTCGATGAGCCACTTCAGGACTTCAATACAGGGAAAAACAGGGTTTCTTCTTACTGTTGTCGCAAGAGTTGGTTCTAGGTTGTAATAGAGCCAAGCCTTAGCACATTTTAATTGAAATAATAAGTCATCACTCGGAACTTGACTTGGGTTACAAGCAAGTAAATTCTGAGATCACCTCGAACCACCAGAAAGTGTTGTCGCAAGAGTTGGTTCTAGGCTATAATAGAGCCAAGCCTTAGCACATTTTAAATGAAATAATAAGTCATCACTCGGAACTTGACTTGGGTTGCATGCAAGTAAATTCTAAGATCACCTAGAACCACTTTGATTTGAAGCCACCCCTTCCAATCCGAGAGGGATTTCTCAAATGTATGTCACGATAAGATATTCAATAAGAATAACAGTGGGTAGATCGGTGGGTAACATAAAGTTTTGGGGTTTTAGGATTTGCGGTTGGACTGGGAAGATAGTCCATTGGGCATGGAGTCAAATGATCAAGTCAATAACGTAAGTGTTCAGAAATGGAAATACATGGAATAGAGGCAAGATAGAAGCTGACTGTAGAGAGAAGGATTTAAAAAGGTATGGCAGCAGAGTAGAGAAGAAACATATCAATACACGAGGAGCACTTAGCGAATAGTGAATTCCAAGCATAAATCAATGGAAAGAGATGGTTGGGACAGAGCATCTAGCAAGGATGAATTTTAAACCTTCATATCTCTGCAAGAAACAACCTATAACATGTCCAACAACAGAGCATCTAACAAAGAAAATGGAAATAAAACCAAGTGAAATGATGTGAAAACAAAGCAATAAGACATTCTCTGCAAACAAAATCACAAGAATCTCTGATATAGATCGAAAATGATCTGCACTCTTTTATTAAACATGAAAACAAGTGCTACAGCCCAGGAGTACTACTCCTCTCTCCTCTCCTTTTACAAATATGCCTCATATATTTATTGAGGTCGAAATCCTCTCTAATCTAAAAGATAACAACAATTACAACCAATTCTTGAATCTTTCTGCCATAGAAAATGGGCCAAACTACCAAAAACTAGGGTTGCGGTTATGGCTCTGTATCTCTCGAATCGTGACAGTTGTGTATAAACTGAAAGAGGGTTTTGTGCATCTATTTATTCTGAGAAAAATCCTCTCTCAGTTCCTTGAGACCCCTTTTCATTTTCCCCAAATCTGCATTTAACAAACATGTGTCAAAACAGGAAAATATGAAATCCAAAAATTAGGGCTTGGAGATGGATTCGATCCTCGGAATATGTGACACCTATAGGAAAAATAAAAGAGGCTAATGATCTCTGATGTGTTAGGCACAAATCCTCCAACCGTTTCTCAAAATGATACTCCAGTGGCTCAGAATCCTCATTTGAAAATGATGACTCAACATAGTAAAAAAAGCCACATTTCTGAAAATGAACCTCATATTGTAGAGGAATTTTGACTGCCTTACCAAGATCAAAATGAAATTATGAAGACACCACTAGAAAAATTAGGATTTTTAGATGTCGATCGACTATTCGAATGTGAAAAATGACCTCTCCATGACTGAGAAAATTGTGTTTTTATAAAGCAATTTTTCATATGGCTGGAGTCCTGATTTCGGGTTTTCAGGATTCGGGGAAATGAAATAGTGGTTATTAAAATTTCCACGTCAATCAAATCCCCGATGGCCAAATCACTGAAATATTTTTTTATCTTTATTTGACTGAATATGACAGGCAGAGAACTTTCAGTGATGCGCGTGACAGACAGATGGTCGTTTTCTCATATCTACACTTTCGATAGTTAAACACTACAAATGTTTTCTCTCCTAAGTTATCGAAAGCCAAAATTTCAATATTGTTACAACACTTACCAACATATGGAGGTACGACCGTCGGATGTTTGGGAACACCTCATCGTCAAGCGCTCTTAAATATGGATCATTGTGTGGGACATATTCCAGGTATTCCTCTCGACTGATCTTGTTAAAGAGTTCTCCCTAATGTGGGAGCACCATCGTGGACCCCGTGCTTGCCTCTATATCTCCAAAGGCCGGAGGCTGAATGAAAACCTTCTTCATTTCTATCTTAATGATAGGTTTCGGCCCGAGAGTGCATTCTAATTTTTTTGCGGCCCCTGGAAAAGAGCCTTCACCTACCTCTGGTTCTTTCAGCTTCGATGCCCTCGACAATCGTTTGGTGGTTGGATTTCTTGGTGGCATTGTTCCTGCAACTTAAAATAAAATTTTAGAGACTGTGTAAAGAACAAAACTAGATAAATATATATATAAATTGTAGCCATGTAAAAAATCCACAGACTTGGATACATACCTATAAAGCTTGCTAAAACCTGGTTATTTTGATACTTACAGGATCTCTGCAGCCTTCGAATTATTCGTCTTGGTTCTTCGGATGCTTTGAAATTTCCTCTCACGCAGAATTCTTTTGTTTACAATGGCTCAAGAGAATTTAAACAAGGAAGAACTTACCGTGTCGCATCAACCATTAAATCTGGGTGATGAGTGAGCTTTTAATAAATCTGTTGTTGAATCTCTAAAACTTAAATTCATCATGGGTTGACGACAGATGGGCGGGTGGTGATGTGGTCTACCGATGATTTTAAATGAATGTTTTGATTGGTGCATGAGGTAGAAACTAATGTGGGATTTGGTATTAATTAGCTCCTTAAATGCTCAAAATCCGATCGTATCCAACACAAAAACGTCTCATCGTGTCACTCTCTCAGTGGGTGGATCGGGAATCGGGGATGTGCTATGAACGTTTTCTTTGATGTCCTTCTGCAAAAGCTCCGAGGTCGATCAATTTCATCGTACAATGATATCGTGGAAAATCTGACTCGGAGGTGTGACTCGGACCTAGGGAACCAAGAACGACTCAGAGTAAAACTAGACCGTACGGTTCTCCAATCTAGTAAAGACACGTGGTGTTGAAGACTGGTTACCTAATTCTCATGTATTAATCAAAGTCAGGACTTTCCTTAAGTTATTCATTCTAAAACAAACCTTAGCTTGCTGATACCAAAAAGTTATCCAGGGTCGACGATCAATGAAAAACCTATCAAGTGCCTTTTTCGGATTAGCTTCCTCGAAAAAGTCCCGATTGTTATCACTAAAATTTCGTCCGCACATGGTTACAAGAACTCAACATCGTCAAACAGTGATGAAGTCATCCATGGACCTGAATTAATACCAAAGAATTCATAAAAGCATCAAAAACTATACAAAGTAGTGAAAAATTGAAGGGCGCTATGCAGACATTGAGCGCGCGCGCACATGCATGGAATAAGAACGCAGAAATCATGCACATGTGCATGATGCGTGATTGTTATCGCGAAAAGCCGCGCACCTGCTAAACGACGCATTTATGAGAGTGGTCAGCGTCCCACCCACTTATGGTTCAGCTCCCAAGCCGATTTGACCCTCAAATCTGGACTGGATTCAACTGGATGGCTGGTCAAAGTCCTAGAAATGCCCTAATTAGCCTCTCTTCACACTACAAAGCAATTAAACAATAGCTCAAAGGGATGCTATAAAAAGGCCATGGATGCACCTCATTTTTCAAGGAATTCAAAGTAATGTTATGCTGCCTCTATTCTCTTGAGGACTCCATCCTTGTCAAGAGCATACTTGCACCATTGCATTGGACAATCCATCTCACCCATTGAGTGGATTTGTAAAGAGTTCTTTCATCATTTTCCATTTTTTCTTTGTTGTAAGAAGAGCCAGCTAGTGGGGGTCCAAGAGCCCTCCCTTGGAGGAAGAAGGGACTCATAGTCCCCTTTCTTCTTGGTGTATTGTTTCATTGATATATCAGCCTCAACATTGGTGACATGGCTCTTATGGTTCTTTTTGTTTCTATGTTCCTATGCTCATGAATTTATTTGTTATTGTATTTCCTAGTTTAATTCTTAATTGTAGTTTTTATTTTCTTTCCCTAACTCTTTTCCTTGTAGTTGTCCTGCTCAGCAAACCCAACTGAGCTTGCAAGCACCTCTATTTTTCTCACTAAGGTGATGGAAGAGGCGCAACAGATTGGCGACTCCGCTGGGGAAAGGTATCAATTTCCTACCCCATTTGGGTTTTTCTTGCTCTTCTTTTAGTTTTTTTAACTTGCAGGTACACTAACCGGCCTAAGCCGACCTGCCAACCAGCCAATTCCAAGTTGAATTGAGAGAAATCCATTCGAATTTTTCATTCTCGGCCATGTGTCATATATGCGCGGGTTTTTAGGCCCACACACACGCATCGTGCGCACATGCGCCTGATTCACAACTCTATTCTGCGCACGTGCGCTTGTTCGCTTTTCTCTGTTCGCGCACATGCGCTCTGTGTGCCGCTGTCTCCACTGAGACCCGCGCATCTGTGCTAAAATTCACATTGTAAAGTTGTTGAGATGTGGGGAAGGCCATTTTCCTTCTTAAAAATGATTTCAAGCATGTTTTAAAGATGCACCACACTTAGTCCCCTCATCATATAAAGGGGTTAGTAAAAAACACATAGGCACTTAGGAGGATAAAATCAATTTCCCTTCTTTGCTTTTTTCCACATGGATGGTTTGTTTTGACTCACAAAATAAGTTGGAAATCATTTTTAATCACATTTAACTTGCATTTGGGACTAGAAATTGAATAACAATCGCTTAGTATGCTCTTCTCTCGCACCTCCAAGCGATCTTGAGAATCAGAAAAAGATTGTGAAATGATTTCATCTCCCTTAAGAACATTAAAACCTTTAGGAGAGGACAACAACCCTTCTTGGGACTCCTCTTAGTTTACTTTTTCAAACACATATTAATATTGTAACGGGCCCATACATGCCCACATGCTACAAAGATAGGATAGTGTTTGAATTTTACTTACTTAGATCAAATCACTAGGGAAGTTTAAAGGTTTTGTAACGGGCCCATACATGCCCACATGATCAATCTAGGATAGTTTCAAAGCTTTTCTTAGATTACATCACAATAGGGAGTTAAAGGGATAGTAACGGACCCACATGTCCACATTCTAGCTTCCTAGGGACTTTTGAATTACGCAAGGTTGTACCAAAGGCACTTAGTTAATTAGGTAATCAAACACTTGTAAGGACCAAGCGAAGTCCACATGCAGCAAGGTGACATCTAATTCACTAAAAATTGGCACACTTTCACTCATACACAAAAGTCACTTATCACTCACATAACTTCTTCTTGAAACATGGAGGTCAAAGTAAGTTTCCTCCAAAGGAATTTCGAAAATACCCCACCCTTTTCTTGATGAAACTATCCACTCCCATTTTAATCAACGAGGTTGGTTTGCACCCCCAACCTCCCAAAACAACTACATCTAAAATTCTTTCTAAAAACTCACTAAGTTTTCCTCCACAGGAGGTGCCAAAAGAAATTTTTTATTCTAGGTAGGATTTCGGGGATAGGCATCCAAATAACTCCCCATTATTTGGTTCTCACATTGTCAAAACCATAGAAATTGTCAAATAGGGAACTGAAAATCCTCCAAGTCAATTGTTCCTAATACCATAAGGTAGGGACTTACCCGTGAAGGGTTGAAGGCCGAGGTCCGGTTGTTTTGTGCATCCCCCCTTGAGGCACCCACCTCTAGGACGGGATCCAGCCCGTGACCCATTTCTTAGGCCGAAAATCTAAATGTCGCACTTTGACCGAGGTACCTAGTGACCAAACTTTAGGACATCTACCCAGTTGGAAATTGTGGGCTGCAATTGCACCTTGATTGGATTTTGTGTGGCTATTGGGAAATATCGCCAACTCTTTCAGGATATGCCCCCTTTACCCCTCATTATAACCAATTATTTCATCCTTCACTAGTTTCTCTTCCAGTGACTTCAGACCCCATTGTTGAGTACTATTGGAAGGTCCAGTGCTATTTGAGAGGAAGGACGTTACGTCTTCTAGGACACAAGCATTTGTTTTCTTTTGATTCCCCACACGGACAAAACCCACTTACCCATATATATGCTTCTTTTTCAAAACATGTTATGTATGATGCACGCCTGATTACAGTTTGATTTGGATATATATATTGTGTAAACATTCAATGCAAAGGCTCTTGTTTCTATATTACTCTCACCACTCTTTACACACATTCACACAACTAGTCTGACATCATAGGGGAACCACAGAACCCCTGTCGTTCATGATGCTTGCTAAACCTCCCTCCTATCTTAGGGGGCGTGTCTGGTCTTGCCCACTCATCGGCACCTCCTTCACACACTCCTGTGAATGCTACTGTTTTAGGATCAGCTCTGCTTGGTTCTACATTACTTGGGTCCACTTCCCAAGGTCATCTTCTCACTCGCTCTCCTTTACACGGAAGCGGGGGACCCACTTCCTCTCAAGGAGGAAGCACCAACCCACCTAGCCCCCATCAAGGGTCAAGTTCACAACACACCCACACCATGGATGGAGCTAATCCTCTCCCCCCAATACAGATGCCATATTTGGCCTCTCTCAACATACCAGATCTCAGCAAACTCACCAATGATCCTATATTACATGACCCCACATGGCCTACAATGCCCACCAAACTACCTTCGGACATACCAAAGTTCGAAGGAAAGGCAGGTGATGACCCTGCCAACCATGTCATGACCTTTCACCTATGGTACTCCTCCAATAACATTATGGATGATTCCATTAGACTGCGATTATTTCAACGCACACTTACTGGCCCATCGGCCAAATAGTATGTCAAAGAAAAATCAGGGTCCCACGCAACTTTTGAGTCATTGGCCAAAGCATTCTTGGCCTTCTTCCAATTACCCATCCACTACGACAATGGTCTAGAACTACTTTCTAATTTCAAACAAACCTCAACCACACATATCGCTGACCACATTCACGAGTGGCGTAGGCGATGTAGTTTGTGCAAAGCAGAAACCACCAAGCAACAGTGTCTCGACTGGTTTCTTAGATCACTTGTCTCTCTCCTCGGTAAGGACGTAGCTTCCACCTTCCCCCAATCTGAAGAGGAAGCCATCAGTAAGGCCCAACAATATGACCTCATCTATGCATATTCATGGTACTTATAAACTGTACTTCCTGATCTTCCAAAACCTGTGCCATTTGGCCAAGACAAACCTGAGATGTCTCACTCAGCAGACAGACTGATTGGTACCACCACTCACCACGGTCCACAACCCCAACCACCACCGATGTATGGAACACCTCAATACCCACTGGCATACGGGGGAACTTCTTATTACCCCCCACCCCCTTATCAACAACCATACCCTGTTGCTATACCTCCACCCATCAGTGGACCACCGTCGGCACCCCCCATACATGCACCTATTCAAACAAACTCTGGTACCCTCTCTACCTCAGCTTATAGTACTAGCAAAAGCACTACGCCTTCCTATGTACCTTATGGATCGTTACCACCACAGAATCTGTACTTCCCATTTCCTGGTCCTCCACAACCCATGGCTCCCCCACATCCTCATGCGGGGGTGAATTTTGTCCAACCCTCTGCCGTTCAACAATACCAAAATTTTGAACAGTTGAATTCGACCAATCCAACCCATCCGTCGAACAATGCCAAGAAGAAAGGATGGAATAGAAATAACAATAACCCAGGTCAAGGTGGGAATCAACCCCCACAACACCAATCCACTGGGGGCAACCAGAACCAAGGGAACCAAAACCCCCAAGGGGGCAATAATAATAAATGCCAAGGGTGAAATAACAATAATGTTAAAACCATTTTCCTTTGTGCCCTTTGTGGTGAGTTCAACCATTACACTCATCATTGCCCCCAAATCGTTGATTTCAAACGGTTGAAAGACTCTGGTAGTCTTCCCCATTCTCTAGCACCACCTGCCCCTCAGCAGGCACCACAAGAATATGTGCAACAACCCCCTCCCGCCGTGCTGAAAAATCCTATTCCACATCAAGGTGTGATAAACACCCAACATCCCCCACCTCAGGTGGGACAATACCTCAACCCCCACAATCTAGCAGATCGCACAATTCTCCTCACTAGTGAGGAAGAAATCCTTCTGCAAACACGTAATCGTCAGTATCATGCACCCACTGAGTCTCCTCCCATCCCTCTAGAGACAAACCCTACACCGATGGGACCCCCATTGGTGATTCCTCACCCTACCACTGAGCCACCTCTTCGCATCCCTCGCATTCCATTGTGCAGGAATGTCCACAACCCACAGGCTAGGGCAGCTCATAACTATAGTTTGGTAGACAACTTAGCACAATCTCCGACTGCCATGTCAGTTTTGGAGGTCCTACAGACTTGTCCTACTCAATGGAAATCATTACTTTCCACCTTGGGGGCAGTCGACCCCACAGATACGCGACTCATTACCTTTGATCTTGACAGCGGAGAACCTCGTCTTCCCACCTTGATCGCTTTTCAAATACCAGTAAAAATACAGATCATCACAGTTCATCGATGTATCATCAATGAAGGTGCATCTACATGCATTATGTCCAAAACGGTATGGTAGAAACTTGGTTCCCCTGAACTCATACCCTCTGCCATCACATTACGCGCTTATGACGGACGACCATCGTCTCCTGAAGGGCTCTTCCAAAACGTCCCCGTTGAACTTGAGGGCAAGACTATCCTCATCGACATCGAAGTTATCGATGCCCCACTCGATTATAATATCCTGTTCGGTCGTAGCTACATGTACGCTATGAAGGTAGTGGTATCTTCCATCTTTCGGACAATGACGTTCCCCCACAATGGGAAGATCGTTACTATTGACCAAGTCTCACATTATGAGCCTAATCCATCTGCCAACATCGATAACATTCTTCCTCTCATCCACACAAGCCATGACGAATATCCACTCGTCGAGATGGGTCCTGGGATTTTTAAAGATCCATCCTTGTTAGGAACGTACCATGGAGCACCACCACTCCTTCATCCTTCCAGTCAAGTATGCATCATATCATCTAACAAAACTCACACAGAGGATACTTTTCCTACTACCGAGGCTTCTATCATATATGACGTCCCACTCGTCGCAGAACCCCCCCTCAAGAACCTCCTGGACACTCGTCGACCCCACCAGTCCACGATTCCACCTCTCCCCAAGGACATATCCCAGTTTGGGAGACAATTCCCCAAGACATCACCCAAATTCCCTTCTTTACCCTCCACCAGGTATCGAAGCTTTCCAGGTAGCCACAACGCTCACACTACCTAATATGGTGTTAGCAATCCCAGTTTTGTATTTACACCCACCAGAGATGGTCCCTCGACCATCCCTTCCCCCCAAAAAAGAAGGAATCCCCATGACGATTCCCATACTTACTCCCACCACACCCCCACTCACTAACCCCCCTACCATAGCTGGGGGCAGGAGAAAGAAGAAGGAGCCCACAAATCCACTTCCTCCAGGCATCCCACCACCTTGCACACTATGTGAGAAAGAGAGACATCAAACCAACAACTGCTCATCTCTACCAGAGTTATGGAATTTGATTCCACTCAATCAAACTCCCCCAACACTTGCCACTATAGCCAGTCCTGCCACTACCACCCCCCTTCCAGTAGTAAAGGGTTGCGAACCAAATACGCTTGTGCTATATGTTCAGAATATGGCCATTATACTGACCATTTCCCAGCACTACCACGCTTTCGGAAGACATTAGCCGCAGTACACCAGAACATCCAAAGCAACCCCAGTCCTGCTACGTCCTCCTCAAATATCACTGACATCTGTTATGTCACCACTTCAGTCAATGAACGTATGAGACGCCCGTGCTCTCTCTGTGACTCATTAGCTCATTTTACATACCAATGTCTTATGATCCTTGAATACAGGCAATGCCAATTGACCCTGCTTCAACGGCCTGCAGAGGCGATAATTGACATTACCTCGTCACTAGCGGATCTTCATGTCATTTCTCCCAAACCCGAGGCCCTTCCAATGCCTCCATGGTTCTTAGATGACTTATCTGAGGATTCACCCCCCAACCCCCCCCAACTCTCCCGCTCATTCCCCTATGGACATTTTACACCCAACTACCATGGGTACCCCTCAGTACTTTAATATATGGTTTATGTCGAGTGAACCCTCACCATCTCCTAACATTGTTCCCCCTGCTTCTTCACCAGGGGGAAACCACACAACCATCATCATTGATATCACTCCTCATGACCCCTTGTATTCCCATCACATCCAATGTGATGAAGAAATACTCAAAGAGTTAAACCACCCAGACCTCCCCTGGGATGCACTACACCATCGCGCACTCTTCTCTCCACAAGGATCCTCCATGCCCACCTTCAACAACACCGCTGACACTGCAGCGCGTTTTTTCTTTAACCACATCATATCCCGCTTTGGAGTACCCCTCCAACTCGTTTTCGATCATGGGAAACACTTCGATAATGAGATCTTCGTCGAACTCTCATCTCGGTTATGATTCTCTCATGAGTTTGCCTCACCATATTACCCTCAGTCTAACAACCAGGTCAAAGCAGTTAACAAAGTACTCAAGACCATGTTACAGTGCACGGTTAATAAACATAAAACCAATTGGCATCATATGTTATTTTTTGTGCTATGGGCTTACCGAACAGCTGTGAAAATAGCTACTGGTTTCACACCATTTCATTTAGTCCATGGGGTTGAGGCCACTCTTCCCATCGAGTGCGAAATTCCCACCTTACGCACCGGGTTGAGGCCACTCTTCCCATCGAGTGCGAAATTCCCACCTTACGCACCGCAATTGAGCTATTACCCAACACTGCTCCAATGGAGCAATGCTTGCTGAACTTGGAGTCTCTAGATGAAGATCGTCGATCTTCCTTACAGAACAACGAGGCAGCTAAAAAATGATCCAAGGCTACCTTTGATCGCCATGTCAACCTTCGCTCATTTCGCGAAGGTGACCTTGTCCTGGCTTACGATATCGCTCATGATACCTTTGGCCATGGCAAATTTGAGTCACTCTGGCATGTCCCATACATTATCCAACATTGCCTCACCAAAGGCGCATACATATTGGCCTCCTCTAAAGGTCTCTCTCTCAAAGAACCCGTCAATGGGTTGTATCTCAAGAAATTTTACGCTTAAATGTAGTCATTCTACTTTAGGTTATTTCTTTTATAGCAGTGAGATCGGAAGAG
>CBVK0100184138.1:9523-21056 GCA_900067695.1 Picea abies
GAGAGGATCTCTCATCAGATCCACTAAGAAAGGGATCTCTAAGATATTTAAGGAGAAAATATCTCTTAAGGATTTTGAGGAGGAAATATCTCTCAAGGATTTTAAGGAGAAAATATTTCAACCATCCATGAGATCCTCCACCTTCCCTAAAAAATAGGAAACCAAATGTGAGGTGGATTCTCACACTTAATTACTTTCTTTTTCATGAATATTAATAATAATTCATGTGCACTTGATTCTCTCACTTAATCAATTTCTTTTCCATGAATATTAATAATAATTCATGTGTACTTAGTGTTTTTACCTTCATGTAATATATCCCTCCTCCACATTGACTAGGGATTGTGACATAGGTTATTCCATGGTGTCAAAGTGTATGAGACACTTATATGACATTTTACGACACTTAGGGCGAAGTACCTAGGTGTGCAAATTTCATGTGTAACAGAATGCCCCCTAAAGTGTGAGGTCAGAAGAGAGAATGATGGTTGAAACACTTTACAAATCTTTAAAGAAAGGGTGTGGACTCAAAGAACCTGGTAGAATCTACAAACAAACATCCAACAAATATTATGACATGTTTCAAACCCAAGGCAGGCATACCTATGCTTGGGTGATAAAGACTTGCAAGATATGGCCGCCATAAAATACACTGTGGATCCATAATTATATTGATAAAAGGTATAGCCACAAAAGATACATTGTTGATCTATACTCCCATGACCAGAACTGATTGTAGCCACAAAGAATACACAGTGGATCTACGAGATGACAAGACATAGCCATGACCAATACAAAGTGGATCTATGTGACAGTATATTTGTCCTTGTTCAAGAGAAACTCCATCGCAACCTGGGCAAAGTACATATCAGAGTGATCATTCAACCCAGGGTCTTCTTACCGATCTCGATGTAGTATGAATCTAACCATGTGAATATATTTCATGATGTCGAACATGGCAGAAACCACTTGATTACCAGTCAATGATGTAAACCATTAACAAGCGCGAGGGAAATCACCATTGATGTCAATGATTCCCAAGGTACCCTAGTACATTCCAATGAATGTGAATGGATGAGCTGAAGTTGAACATCCATGGAATCATCCGATTAGAAGTCAATGATGTAAACCCACTGTCGAACATGAGGAGGCCTGCCATTGAGGCATGTAGGTCCCAAAGTACTAACTGGTTTATAAGTCTAGTTCCTGGATAATCTGTTGAAGTCGACAGGAATAGACTCGTCGAAGGAGGGCCTTGATGTATCCCCCATCAACGACACGAAACAAAAACAAAGATGTAATTGGTAGATCAAATGAACATGGACTGACACAGGTATTGAGACAACATATTTGTGATGGTTGACTCTCGAGGCAGATACTTCCCTTGAACACTGAGGCACAATAGAAGAAACATGAGATGGACCAAAACACGATGATGCAGTGGATACAGTGACTTTTGTCAGGTGACCCAAACGAGTAAGAAAAAATCATAGGATTGGTTCAGTGCAGAGGTTCAGCGGATTAAGATGTGTGAAAAAAAAAAGTGGCGTGTTCAAGGGTGACTCTAAGAGTTACTCATAACGTTCTCAAAAACTGCTTGGCTTGCTTCCTTCCATTTTTCCCCCATCCAAATAGACGAGTACCTCTTTTTAATTTAACGAGATTGAGGAGGGTAACACATGCTCGATATAACTCACCTTCGGTAAGTTCCTCTTCCTTTGTTTAACGAGAAAAAGTAAGGGTTCGGTCCCATATGGGCCCTTCAATGTATGATTAACAAATCCAAAAATAGAAAACTCGAAGGTTTTTCATGATTATAGAGTCTGGAAAAACACTTAAAAGAGAACTCTCTCAGTTCCTTTTTTGTAAAGTAGTCTGATGAGACCGAAAAAGAGATAAACTATCGCTCAACAGATGTTTTCTTCAAATGCTTTAACAAGCGTGAAGAGAACAAGGTCGCTCAGAAATATTTTCATGTTTAGAGAGTCTGAAAAGAACTTAAAGATGACTCCAATGTTGTCCTTTTTCATAATGTTAGTCTCGTGAGGCCGAAAAAGAGATAAATTATCACTCGAAAGATTCCCTTTCAAACCTTTTAACGAGTGGGAAAGGAAGCAAGATCACTCGGCAATCTTTTCATGTTTAGAGAGTCTGAAAAGAGCTTAAAGATGACTCCAAGGGGTTCCTTTTTTATGTATCCATATAGGTCCAAAAAAGAGATAAAAGTTTACCCAGATGCATTCTCATGTATTTACGAGCACAAGAAAGAACAAAGACTAAGCTCGGTATGCCCCCAACTTGAAATCTAGTGGCTTAACTCCAGAATGATCATCAAAGGATGGAGACATGCCCTCCAAGATTCAATTCATTCACCGACTTTGACGTTGTCACCAATTTCTCTAGTATATGAGAAAAAAGGAGAAGGGTGGATGAAAAGAAGGTTCAAGAGAGGTGACTATTTCATTTTTTAATGAGCTTGACATAGGAAAATAACTATGCTCAGGGCCTCTATTTCATTTTTTAACGAGCTTGCCACAGAGAAGAGAAACTATACTCATAGCTTCTTCTTGATCATGGCTTCCAAGAGGATAACGCTCTGGAAGGATACCATGTCAAGGGACAAAACTCGGTCATGGATTCCAAGAGATCTTCATTGGATGGAAGATAATCACTCTAGAAGGAACACATGTCGAGGGTCGCGACAAGGGTAAGGAGATTAGGCTCCAATAGTCCTACCGAAGAAATCACCATGTCAACTACCGGATCCAAATCATCGAAAGTCGAAGGCATGGGAGACAATAGAAAATTGACATCAGGAGGGGAGACAGACTATATATCTGCCTGAATTTCTTCACAAGGGGAAAGAAAAGAGGATCGATGATGGTTATCATCCTGAGGTAGCTCATCAATGCACAACATTTCCATGATAGAATCATTCGAGGGAAAAATTGGGGAAATATAAGTGATCGCAGACGGTAAGGAACTTAACCATGATTACATCGAGGAACCGTCAGGTGACAATAGATGTTGGTCATCCGATGAGGGAGAAGCAGATTGGATAGAAACGTATGATGTTTTGGCTAGACTAAGTGGCACGGAGTCACCTAGTGCATCGAATTCCAATGGACTAGGTACAATCCAAGGGTCAGGTGATTCCAAATATTGATAAGCCGTGGTCGAAATCAAATCGACTGTGGCAATGTGATGTGTAGTTGGTGGAAGTGGTGTAGAGAAGGTACCCATGAGGCTAGAATCTTTCGGTAATCCAAAACCAACGCTTTCATATGTGATCTTGTGGTCTCTCAAGAAAGGAATATTATTGGTAGCAGGACCGCGAGCATCGGTCATGCAAAAATCCAACTAATCACAATGACAATTTTGCCCTGATGAGGAAATTGGACACATCGAAAAACCGACGAGGCAACAGCAGTCATAGCATAAAACCAACTTCTTCCAAGTAACAAGTTGTAATCAAGGGGAGCATTGACCACCTCGACATCAACAGTAACAGTTTTGCCACCCAATTGGATGGGCAGGGACTATAAAATCCCATGGGGATGAAAACCTCGCCCATCGAAGGCACGTAACATCGTTGGGGATTTGTTAAGTGTGGGTGATTTTAAACCTTTCCAACATGCTAAAGACATGACACAAGTTGAGGCTCCCTCATCCAGAATAGTTTAGTGGATTTGTTGATTGTGAACAACAACATCAACTTGGAAAGAAATTTGGTGGGAGAGTCGAGACAGATAATTGTCCAAGTTAAACATGATATGGTTGGATGAATCAGGATCAACAACACCAATAGCGGCCAAGAGCGTGCTATGTTGACTGGGGAAATGTTGTAGAACTTCTAACGCAGACATAGCACACGGTGCTTGAGCCAAATCTTCAACAATGTTGTAGTTTTGGGCGGCACGTGAACTAGGATTAAAGGTAGATTTATGTATAGTGCTCTTAGGAGGGCGTAAGATAGAGTCAAACGTAGGTTTCTCAATCTGAAGTGGTCCAGATGGAGGATTAACGGATGGAATACTAACGAAGGACGGTGATGGATCCGGTAAAGTACCGGTACTGTTAGTTTATTTTCCTTTGTCAGGGTTACCTGGTGTGTCGTATGTCTTTGAGCGAGTGTTCAAATTAATCCCATTAAACATATAAATATGTGCACTCGACGAGGCCTCGTCATTAGGATGGCTAGAACTACCCCCAGGAGAGGGGGTTTGAGCAACCATGGATTGTTGTTGTGGAAAAGTTTGAGTAAGAACAGCAGGTTGTGACTTTCCTTGGAAAATTTTGGCCACTTCATTGCGAAGTGGACAGTCTCGAGTGTAGTGATCATCACCACAAATGATACACGGGAATTTCAATTTCCGTTGTGTTTTATTTTCGGTAGCAAGTGTTTGAGCTTGATTTTTTGGTTGTTCATTGTTATTTTTTTATTTATTCTTTGTCTTCTTCTTACCTCCGGATTGTTGTGAAGGGGCAGATTGAACTACATTCACCTCAGAGATCTGATTTTGGCGGGAGGTAGAGGAGAGTGTGAGCGATTGGGAAGTAGATTGAGTGTTGACGAAACTGATAATGCCATCCGCATGAGATGATGATGATGGGTTAGATGGATCGTTATTAGCTCGAGTAGCATTCGAAAGCAAATCATACAAAGTACCAGATTGTGAATAAACCAAATCTAAGTACTGAGCACGAGCAATGGCTTGTTCCTCTATGACCGTGCGACCCATAGCGACATCGCGAGTGATCGGGGGTAAAAGTGATTTAGTAAACCATTCCGCCAATAATATGTCAGGAATGATTGTCTTGATCATCCTTCGTCATCACCTCCACTCATGAATATGGTCAGAGATATGCACAGAGTCAGTTTGACGAAGGGAGGTCAAGAGTTCAGTACCCATCTCGTAGCGAATAGGTAGTTGAAAGTGTGTGAGGAAAAACATGTCAAGGGAATTGAAATTATGAAAAGAAGCACATGGTAGTTCAATATACCACTTTGTTGTTGAGCCTGTAAGTGTTCGCTGGAAAAGACGCAAACATACAGAATCATCCATGAGGGAGTTTGATGAACACCACAAATGGAAAGTCATCACATGGTTGTTTGGATCTTCGCCAGATTTTCCATCAAATTTCTGAATATCATAAGGAATTTTAGCTGGAATGACTAGCCAAACCGGTGAATGAAAAATAGGATCATTAGTTAACCGAGACAAGTCTGGTAGATCTAGAGTTGCAAGGAACGGTAGTTGTCGGTTAATTTGCGGATGATACTGGTGCGGAATAGGAACACTAGTAGGACCATAAACTAGGTTAGGTGGATAGTTGTAACCAATAGGTCCTCCTACATATGGTTGTTGTTGGCTAGGATAAGCAGGATTTGATGATGGATGAGAAACATTTGCATAACCTGGTGGGTTCTGAGGATTATAGGTCGGGTGATTTGCTTGCCCATGAGGAGGATAAACATTTTTCCCTTGAGGATGGTAAGGAGTAGATCCCAGAGGCAAATACACATTAGACCCATGAGAAGGATAAGACTGTGGTCCCGGAGAACTCCAGGTGGTGTTTGGGATGTCGTCTGGATAAGGTTGTCCGTAAGATGTTCTGGAAGGAACAGGATTTGAGACTCCTCCTAGTGGATTATGATATGAGTGCCCCCCAACGTGGGGTTGAATAAAAGTGCCTCCTGAAGATACAAAGGAGGCTATCCCCCCGGAGGGTTATGCCCCTCATATAATGGTAGTCCTCCAGGAGGGAAAGGTTCTTTAGATGGTGGTTTCCCTCCCGTCGGTTGTGTTTGGCTAGCAGGGGTCTGCATTCTCGGGTGAAAATATGTCCCAATAGGATCGTGTGGAACATGTTGAGTTGTAGAGTAAAAGCTCGTAGAAACGGGGGTAGGGATTGAAGTGATTTAGAGATGAGTAGATGGGATGAGTCCAGCAGTAGGATGGACTTGTGCTAATGTAATAGTAGGGTTAATGACCTGATCGATTGGGTGACTCATGGTTTGACCGGATGGTCTTGTTTCACCAGGAGGGTCATGAGGATAAAAAGGTTGTCGAAAGGATTTGAAATGTTCATAGATATTGCGTCCCGATGAAGTCCTCCATACAGAACGAGCAGGTGTGGGATTGGTATCTACTACGGTGCTAGAACAAACATGAGTCCTATACTCATCACCAAAGATTGGTTCTGTGGATCCCATATATGTTTTGGTAAAATTTCTCTTTGGTAATCGTGGGACCTCTTCGTCTATTACGTTCCCAAGGGAATCTAAACGAAGCAAAAGTGGTTCGAGAGGGGTTACCGACATAGATGTAGTGTGAGAAGTGGGATTTTCAACCGTAACCAAAGCGCCTCCTGAGTTATCTAACGGAGGAGCAATAACACTTCCAGTGTCAGATTGATTTTCTACCTCTCCACAGTAGTTGTCTTCTAGAGGGTTAGGAGGTAAGGGTTGATAGCCTTCTGGATGCAGCCCTTGCATCCTATGTGATCGACGAAGACCTTTATCATATACAGTATCAATTTTGGAGAATAACAGAACACACTGAAAATCTAGGGCCAACTAACAAAAAGAAACAGCATACGCTAATAAAATCTAGGAATCAACCAAGCAAACAAAACTTCTCTCGATGATCGTACTAGTTGGTGATGAAATCCAACATTGTGTGATCAAGTCAAGAAGGGGCTAGGATATGGTGGAATAGTTACAATGGCGACCTACTTAACGGACTTTCACCTTGGTGCAAGCTTCCATGTAGTAATTGTGGATTTACCCTCCAAGGAGCCCGAGTGAGTTTGACCAATGTCTGTTCCAAGTACAATGAGACTTCCCTTCACCATCACCTTTGTACAAGTACCTAAAGATTATGGCAACTAAAGACACCAATTCGCAACGAGTCCCTGGGCGGGTACAGTCGACAGTCCAATCCGAAACGTATGGGAAAGATAACAAGTCCAAAATCAACCCGAGAGGCTCCCACACATAATCGTGGGTATACCTTCAAGTGACCCCTAATATACGATCTGACCACTACAAACAGTTGAACCACAAAGGGATAATCTCTGTAATTCGTCCGAATGCGACCTCATGCGTAACCCCTGTGTGAGAGGGGGATCCCAGAAAACCGATGCAATAATTGGATTTGACTCTCCCTAGCTCAGGATGCTAATGTTTGTTTTGAAAAATTTGGAGAGTTTTACTCACAGCCTAATCCAAAGTGCTAACCCTAGTCTAATGTTGGTGAAAGAACCTAAAAACAAAAAATGTTCTAGATAATTTTTAATTAGCGTTTGTTTTAAAGCTATTCTTTACTCAAAGGGTGTATGAAAGTGAAACTGATGGAATGATGACTCAATTCCCAAAAAATGCATAAAAGATGATAAGAAATCATTTCTTTTCAATGAATACCTATTTAAGGGAGAGAGAAAGAGTTGTTCTCACTATCAAACACTAATAAGGAATATCCTCAATCAATTTGCTCTCAATCAAATCCAATGTAGTGCTTAAAACATTTCAGAAATACCTTATAATATGCAAACCAATCACTAAGATGTATCTTTTTCGTTTGTATGTGAATGATGATTAATTCAATGCAAAACTTCTCCTGCCAACTACCCTTTCATATCAAGGAGATTCGGACAAGCATAAGCAGATTCCGCACAAACAACACACCCTCTTGCTATGATTGGAACAAGAAGAAAAAGAAAACAAAGAAAATCAAGAATCCCAAACAAAAGAAAGATGCTAAGAAAAAATGACCTCAAAGAACCAAATGTGATGATTCACAGATTTCTGATGCCCTTCACCAGAGTTCTCGCTCAGTCAAATAAGAGAGAAGAAAGTAGTGGATTGATTCCAAGTTCTCAACAGCAGAAAAACTCAAAATAAGGAAGAAGGTCACAAAATCTGAACAGCAAAGTGCTTATTTCTCAGAAAGCAGAGTGTCAAAGGTCAAGAGGAAGAAGTATTGAAGCATAAAGAAGCTGAGCAAGTGAAAAAACAGAGACTGGACTTCAGAAAAGACAAATCTGGAAGTTTTTTTGCAGAGAAAAGGTTGGTGCTCTGGTGTAAGGGGAACCAGAGCATTATAACACTCTGTCCAAGACCTTCAGGGAGCTCTGGCACTTTGATAACAAGGGCAGGGGGGCACCAGGCTTCAACAGCGCAGAAAAATTCCCAGAAAATAAAAAAATTCAAGAAAATTCAACGAATCAGGGTGATCATAATGACACAAAGAGGCAATCAAACCATTCTAAGAATACAAAATTCAATGGAGAAGATAAAATGAGTGGGAAAAGTGCCAAGATAAGATCTGGGAAAGGAAACACAAATCATATTTCCTCCCCTGTGGAGTCACCAATTTCTGTTGTAGGAAAATCTCCCTACAGACAGGTAGACCTCCTCTTGAGAGCTAGACCCTTAACTCTAAGACAGAAGATGCTTAACATGGACACTGACTTCCTTTTAGATCTAATAAATCTGATGAACAAAAGAGAAGGAGGACAGCATGTACCTTATGAACGGACTCATTTGTCCTTGCAAGGTCTAGGATGTGCTTCGATCTTGAGTTCCTTGGTAGATCCTGCAAGACAAACAAAAGTACAAACAACTTCCTACTCTACTGAGATTAACTAAAACATAGATCCATCTATTGTAGACAAAATTATATGAAACAAGTACAAGTTTGAAATAAACGAGCCAAGCATTGATTATATTGATGAGAACAAAGTGTTACTTACAACCATGGATGTAGTGTAGCAGCTTCACCAAGCTCTCCTCGTCCAAACCCCTTGCTCAAAAGCTCCATGATCAGAATGACAATAGCTTCACTGATTATTCTCCTCCACTTCTCATGAAATCATAAGTTTGGTATCTCTCAATCTCCATTCCCCCCTTCCTCCATGGAAATCCCTCATTATATAGGATTTGGAGGTTTAACCACCATGGAGAGGATCTCTCATCAGATCCACTAAGAAAGGGATCTCTAAGATATTTAGGGAGAAAATATCTCTTAAGGATTTTGGGAAGGAAATATCTCTCAAGGATTTTAAGGAGGAAATATTTCAACCATCCATGAGATCCTCCACCTTCTCTAAAAAATAGGAAACCAAATGCGAGGTGGATTCTCACACTTAATTACTTTCTTTTTCATGAATACTAATAATAATTCATGTGCACTTGATTCTCTCACTTAATCAATTTCTTTTCCATGAATATTAATAATAATTCATGTGTACTTAGTGTTTTTACCTTCATGTAATATATCCCTCCTCCACGTTGACTAGGGATTGTGACATAGGTTATTCCATGGTGTCAAAGTGTATGAGACACTTATATGACATTTTATGACACTTAGGGCGAAGTACCTAGGTGTGCAAATTTCATGTGTAACAGGGGTTCCACATGGCAGCCCATGATTGGGCCATGTGGCACCATATAATTTTTCCACGCAACTAACACTTGTCACCATCCAATTCGTCCACGTGTCGACCTTGCCACATCGTCCCATGCCAACTCAACTGTATAGACGTGCCACATGTCACCCTTACAGTGGTGCCATGTGTCACAATATGACTTGTCGACCTGTCAGCCATAAACTTCCTAGACAGCATGCCAAGGCATCTACCACGTCACTATACGATCGTATGGGTTGCATGATCAGCTGCCACATCAGCACTGTATGGACTATACAATCAGCAAAATTTTACTTGTTTGGCAAAATGAACAGAATGCAATATGTTGCTCATACGATGTTCGTTTGAGCTTGTTCAAGTTGTGTTGGGTTTGTAACGACGAGGCCTATGCACATGTCCGTTTTGAAGCGATTCTGATCACTTTTATTTTTAGGCCTTTCTGGACCCATTTTGGTTCCTGGATCGATTTTGGATCAACTTTCACAGATAATATCTAGCTAGAAAAGGACATACATAGTTTGCATAAAATTGAGAAAAGACAGAAACGAGAGAGAGAGAGAATCAAAGAATTGTATTAACTAAATGAATGAATGATAATTTACACTTGATATACTTTGTATAACTCAACTAATGCACACTAGAAGAGAATCCAATGTTCCATAGTGGTGGTCTAGAGTGATATGGACACACACTGACAGTTACGAGAGTTAACTACCACATAATCTAAGTCAACTAGCCTCTCAATCCTCATTTAAATTACGAACAACATCAGTAATGTGCCAATCTAGTGATAATCCCAAGGACAATGCACATTAGTAGTGATGATCCCAATGTTACATGGTGATGGAACTAATGTGGCATCAAGACTCCACTCAATTGTTCCAACTGAAGTGTGAACTAAAGAGAATATTCCCCTAGAATGTAGGAAAAGGAATATTCTCCCTAAAATGTAGGATATTGGATAATGACTAATAAACATAGGGAAAACCTTAGGAAAAATAAATACTAGGTGTGTGTGAAGTATCTCCAACACTAACAGCCTCAGTAGAGACAACAAAACCAAAATACTAAACTGAAGATTGCCCAAAAGAAGATTTATGATGTTTCACCTGTAGTTTGTGAGTGTGTAGTAAGTATAACATAGTGGGCACATGGAGCAAATGATCCTCCTAGGTCTTGTTGAAGACCAAGATGTCATCCAAATAGATCACCACAATTTTTCCCAAGTGTGCTATGAAAATGTCATTGAGTAGTCTCATGAAAGTGATAGGGGCATTAGCAAGATGGAATGACATCACCATCCATTAATAAAGACCAAATTTGGTTTTGAAAGCTATATGTTGAATTTTTCATTAATTACATTAGATTTACCATAGAAATTTAATCTTATTTTTATATTCAATAAGCATATATTGAAACATAAAGAAGAGGGTAAAAAATCACAAGAAGACACAAATATTTATCCTGGGAAACGCTTCTACACAAGGGAGAAAAACCCAACAAACTTTTCTTAGAGAGAATATCCTTTCCAATACAATATAACCAAGAACCATATCTATCCACTAGAGAAAACCAACAAAGAAGAATACTTATATCCATAAGATATAAGACATCAATGCAGCTACATCAAACCCTATCCTGAGTGCTAGAGTAATTGGCCTCCACCAACGTACCACCAAGATAAAAGACAAACCATCCAACATGCGCCCTTCTTCCTTCTAACTGTAGTTGCTACTGCAACTCTCCATTAGACTTGTGTTATAGATGAGTGAGTGTGACAAATAAGGAAGGTGTCACCTTTATTCATAATGGACTGGGAAGGTGTCTTTTCTAGCAGGGCTGACCTGTCTTCCTAGAAAATATATTTTCTCTTTGTCCTTTTCCTGTGGGGCCAAATTTACTTCTGAAACATTATATTTCTTCTTTATTATTATTCTTTGGGTTTGAATTCTCTTCTAGGATATTCAAAATTCTTTTGAGGCTTCTTTGATCTGTTCAATGGTTATTCTCTGACTTCTTAGCATCTTCATCTCTAAGAAAATTTATCTCGAAGGTGAATACCTCTCACTGCTACCAAAAACATCAACAGTGAGATCGGAAG